>CM031244.1:488776549-488919598 GCA_018340775.1 Taxus wallichiana var. yunnanensis | reverse complement strand
TACCAAAGCAACCGCGGTGAGGCTTGTTCCAGGCACTGCTTATGTCCTTAAGTCGTCAAGCCTCTGGCTGTATCTTAATGCAGCCAGCTGGCTTGCCTGTAGAAGGCTATAGGGTTCACTAGTTGCTTATTCCGATCGGGTTCCAAACCCTCAGATACCGAAAGAAAGGCCGCCTCGTGGAGAGTCGGTGAGAGTTCTCATGGTGGAGGGGACCTCAACTTTCTTCCTTTCGCTTTCTTCTTGAGATAATTGTATCAAACAAGATTTCCTCCTCTCCAACTCTTGACCTTGTGATTCTTCTCATAAGCTTTCGTGCCCGACTACGGCGAAATTCTATTGATTCTCCCCCTTGGAGTCGCCAGATATGCAAATAATAGCTCTTTTTAAGCAAGAAAATTGCAAAGCAGATGCATATCAACTTTCTGCAATAAAAATGAGACCTCTAGCTCCCACCGGGCGTGCAAAACTCGTGATGCAAAATCACAAAGACCCCCTCGGATACGATCAAGTTTCTAGGTTGATCACTTAGGTATCCAATGTGATTGCATAACATTGAATCCTTCCTCCAAGTGTGGGACTTGAAAATGAGAAAGGATTCTCTCCAATAAAAAGGATGGTTCTATTCTCCGTTCAGATGCACCAATAAAACGCAGAGAGGTTCACCCAAAACCTAACCTAACTCCCAAGGAGACGGTGGGAGAGAGAAATGTGTATAATAAAACCTAAACTATGGCGATGCACCGAGGAATGAAGAACATAAGCTTTGCAACATAAAATGCACGTACCATATAGATGCAATACCACATCATACACAAAAATCGAAATGCAATGAGAGGCCGAATGATAACAATGAATACATGAGAGGATTTAAATTCAATCACGGAGACATATATATTGCTCAAAGGATCGATTCGATACATCATTGCAATGGCCAAGAGGCACAATGACATTACAGTCCATGTGGGAGGCTTCGGGAAACCTCCTGAATTCCTCAAGCCAGGAGAGAAGGGAGGGGTCACAAAAATAGAAATGTCCAACTGTAGAAAGAAGCCCCTCTTTACAATTTATAGGAAGAATGAGAGAGAGAAAAGAGAGGAATTCAAAATCTGCCCCAACCACCTCCGTAATGCATTTAACTCATCTCATCATGGCGTGGGCGGATCCCGGCGAAACTTGGCGGTACACAGGCCTAAGCAGCTGGGTATCAGCAACGCATTAAAATGTTCGTTGACGTATTACTTTTGTTTGTTATTCGCGCCGCAGGTGTTTCTTGATTTTCATCCTCCAAACTGAACCAAAATACAAGATTGGCCTTCGGGAAAGCGTGCAGAGAATTTTACCAGCCTTTCCATTGGTATAAAGAACATGCAAATCAGGAGTTCTGGATCAAAAGTTATGGCAATCAAGATTTAGAAGGCACTAACAGTGAAAACAACTTTTTAATTCTTTCCCGCTCCGCACGCCCGGATGACACGTGGCGCACTCGATTGGTTGAATAATTCTCTCTCCTCTACCTTTTGGGTGGGCTTTCCTTTCAAATTTCCTCGTGGCCCCTAAATGAGACATGTGGTAAGATCCTATTGATTCGGCTCGGTGCTCGAAAACTCACCCTTTGACTTTTCCGACCGTGCATCTCTATGAGGACACTTGGCAGTTTTTGATTGGTCCCTCGCTCCTTCTGGCTCCTTCGCGCATTTCGCGCTCATTTGTCCCGTGATGTCCCATTTGATTTCGGGAACCTCTGGACTCATTTCGTTACTTGACGGCCGGTTCGGTCTATTTGACCCGCTTTGTCCCAAACCGTTTAGGACAAAAACCTCGATCCACCCGAAATGGGCTTCCTTGTCCCTCATTTGGCCGATGACACGTGGCGCAAATTTATTGGCTTTCGGCTTTTCGGTGATTCGCCCGCGTCCCTTTCATATCCCAGCTTGCCTCATGCTCTTTTCAGGCGCCGATTTCGGGCAAACCGCCGGTTCGCGTCCATTTGTCCCACTTGTCCCACTTTATGCCTTGACCTGCCCGGCCCTTTTTTCACCGAGTTCGCGCCTTTTGGCCCGCTGTCCCACTATGCCTTCGTCTGCCAGCTAGTCAATTTTTTCCTCTTTCGGCTGAGATCGGCTTTTCGCGCACAGCTGTTTGTCCCAAATGTCCCATTTGGCACTTGGACCGCCCTGAGGCTTTTCGGCCGATCATCCACATTTCGTCCCAAATGTCCCGATTGCTCCTTTGACTAGACTTAGCCGATTTTCATGATTTTTCCTGGATTGACCTATTTGCCTTTCTCGCAACTTTGATGCATGTTATTGAAATTTACCTCTGGGGGTGAAATTTTGACAACGGGGAGTTTCGTGATAGAAGTAATGATACCAAAGGTATATCAATTTGTAAATTCCCTCAAAAAAATTCTTCGTCCTCTTTTCCGACACCTATTCAAACTCTAAAAATGGGTCAACGGGTCAAAATATATGACCAAAACTAGGAGCACCAAAAATTATGTGAACAAATCTGGATCAAACATATATGCATGCACCCTCGTGGTGTGTGCATGCCATTTTGGGTATGTTCACATGGTTTTGGGTGCTTGCACCTCTCGTGTAAACGCAGCAGTCTATAGGGTGCATGCACCATCCGAGAGATGCATGCTCCAGAGAATATGTGCCTACGCTAAATGGTAAAAACTATGATAGTGCGTGTGCGTTGGCAGAGAGGTACCCACACCTGGCAAAAGGGCGTATGTTATGGTTTGGGCGTACGACGCTAGTAAAAATTTTGACAGATTTAACGAGAATACATAGGGTGCTTGTGCGTGGGTTTGGGTGCTTGCACGCCTAGTGAAAAAAACAGTTACTGTGGTGTCTGTGTTGGCAAAAAGGTGTGCGCACTCGCCTTGTGTACTTGGGTATGGTTTTGGGTGCCTACACCCTCTACTATAAATGGCGCCCAAGGTGCTTACGCTAGCAAAGGTGTATGCACCGCCTGAAAAACCACCAAAACCATGGAAAATGAAATTTTAAAAGTGTCAATAGGTTAGAAATTATCCATTAAATGCATTTTCTAGCATAAACTTAACAAAGAAGCATGAAAATAAGGGTTAACTACATAAAACCTAGCTAAAAATCCCAAGGCAAAATATTTAACCCAACAAAAAACATGTAAAAGTTAGAATCAAATAAAAGCTTCAAAATGACCCTTATTAATGGAGGTTCGACTTTCATGTCCAATCTGGGTGTGCCAAATGTGTTCAATGAAAAGTTGCAAAATCCATGGACATGGGGTAAGAATCTCTAAAGAAACCCCAAAGGCTCTTAACAACTAGTCATTGGACCATCAGATAAGAGATAAATAAGGATTCATCACTTTTCATACATTAATATTGAAACAAACAAACAAATCTAGCATATTTAGTGATCCTCTACTCTTGAAAGCTATTTAAATAGATGAACCTAGTAAGGATCTATGAAATCAGTTTTTGATTATGAGAATGGAAGCTCACAATTAATGGCTTCAAGAGGCCAATGGTTATTCCCATTTACTCAATGCTTGTGTGTGTAGTGCAATGGAAAAGCAATAACTCAATAAAAGAAATGCAATAAGCTCTTAATCCTAGAAATAATATTATAGTTTATGTTAGGAAGAAGGAGAGTTCTTAGAAATGAGAGGGGGTAGTGGGCTATTTATAGTTTTCCATTTGGGAAAGTGGAGGAATTTTGGTGCATGTGGGACTAAAGGATAAGCCAAAAAGTTAATTAGGGAGTCAAAGTAAGATTTGACTAGGTTTAGAAGAGGTTAATCATGGTTAGGACTAGTTAAACTAGGTTAGGCTAGTTAATCTTGTTTAGAGAGGAATTAGGGTTTTGAGAGGTCTAATCAATCCAATGAAATGGATTGATAGTCTAGGAAGCTAGTAGAAGTAGTCTAGAAGGGAATGAGAAGATGGTTAGCCAATAAAGGACTATAATAGCCTGCTTAATTGGTTTACAAGAGGAATATGACCAAAAGAGTGTCGTAAGAGGGGAGTTAGATAGGTCTAATTGATTATATGTCGTCAATTTGCAAGAAGGAGAATAGTTAGTGCAATATTAGGAATAATAGTGCTTTGATCAAACTATAGGTGTCTACACATATGTAAAAGATTCATGCTCTTTCATCAGGACATATATGGTTGAAATATTTAAATTTTTGAGTATGAATGATTCTTACAATGGAGGTAGAAAATTTTAACAAAAAGGTCATGTAACTCATTATGAGCTAATATGTTTCTCATCTTAGTAAGCATTCTTAATAACATAAGGCATGGTCACTCATATGCTCCTTCGATCCTTTTTGCATTTAGAAATTTGTGTGTAAGATAGATTATCCCTAATTTTGATTGATTTTTTCTAAGAATTGGTTTTGTAATGTATTAAAAGAGTGCAAAAAGGTGTGTAGGGAGATTATAAAACCATTACAACACAATGTTATTAAGACTTCTAGGGAATATCTAGGCATGAAAGATATCATCATTAGATGCATAATCAAAGTAAGCAACATGAAAATATCAAATATGTTCTTAGGGATCACCCTTGCCATCATAGATAGGAATCTTAGGTATAATGAAGACAAGAGGAAAAAAGGTATGCGTTACAAAAACAAGTGCAAGTGGATTATACGTAATCAAGAAGAGTATATAGAATTAGAATTATAAGAGGCGCCTTGTTACAATTGTAGGATTTGTGCTTGGAGAGTATGAAAAAGGGACTTGAGATCTTGTGTACTATATGAAGATGAATTTGAGGAAGTATGATTATAGATAGGATATGTAGTAGTATCATCGTGTGGGACATATATGGTTGAAATATTTGAATTTTGAATATGAATGATTCTTACAATGGAGGAAGAAAATTTTAACAAAAAGGTCATGTAACTCATTACGAGCTAATATGTTTCTCATATTAGTAAGCATTGTTAATAACATAAGGCATGGTCACTCATATGCTCCTTGGATCCTTTTTGCATTTAGAAATTTGTGTGTAAGATAGATTATCCCTAATTTGATTGATTTTTTCTAAGAATTGGCTTTGTAATGTATTAAAAGAGTGCAAAAAGGTGTAGGAGATTATAAAACCATTACAACACAATGTTATTAAGACTTCTAGGGAATATCTAGGTATGAAAGATATCATTAGATGCATAATCAAAGTAAGTAACATGAAAATATAAAATATGTTCTTAGGGATCACCCTTGCCACCATAGATAGGAATCTTAGGTATAATGAAGAAAAGAGGAAAAGGTATGCGACATAACAACAAGTGCAAGTGGATTATGTTGTAATCAAGAAGAGTATATAGAATTAGAATTATGAGAGGCGCCTTGTTACAATTGTAGGATTTGTGCTTGGAGAGTATGAAAAAGGGACTTGAGATCTTATGTACTATATGAAGATGCATTTGAGTAAGTATGATGATAGATAGGATATGTAGTAGCAATAGTGGCTAAAGTATATATATATATATATATATATATATATATATATATATATATATATATATATTGTATAGGAATGTTAGGTGTCCCTAATGAAGTAGGCACAATAGATATAGGTACAATTGATGTGGGTTCATACTCATCAATAAAATATGTATCATTAGATTGTTCATCATAAGAAAGCTTAGGAGAAAGGAGAATCTCCATAATAGGTTGGACATGATGTGGATTAGCACAAAGTTGAGCATGAAAATTAGATAATATTTTAACTTGATATTGATCTACGCTTTTTTCCTTATCATGATCATAATCATAGGAGTGTTCACTATTGGTTTCAATGTCATGTAACGGAACCTCATGTGAGGGTGGATCAAGGAGAGAGATTGAAATGTAAATATAAGAATTCATTACACTACATTGTTTTCAAGTAGGAGGTGAAATCTCAAGATTCTCAATAGATTTATTAGAAATTCAAGCACTACAAAAGTAGGGAATATAAGGAAAACATATGGAAGCTGAAAAATAAATCATACTAGAAAATAAGATGAAATACCAAGGCCACTAGGGTTATTGCTATGACATTGATTTTAGAGTCGGATTCACCAAATTATTTCACATTTTTAGGTGATTAACCTCAATGTTTTTAAAGATTTTAATTTGTTTCTAATTAACGTGCATAAAAAGATGAATTACTTTTACATAAGGATATTATGATTTAATTAAATTCTAACATTAATTACACAAATTAGAATAACACATTATAAAGTGATTATTGATATATAAAATATCAAAACATAAAGAAGGAAATGCACTTAGCTAATTCTATGTGAATATGGAAGATTTTGAGTGATTTGAATGTAGGAGTAGGCTAATCTGAGGATGGAAATATTTTTTTGGAACTAACACCCGAGATTGGACTTGGGAAAACCGTAGAAATAGGACAAGGTCATTCATATGGTTCTAATCCTACTATATGGACTTGTCTCTACTTATAATCTAGACCTATAACTTCCTGATTTCTTCACCTATTTACAAATGATTGAGCTATGTGTATATATTCTTCAATCACATTAAAAATTACTCTATAAATTCTATTAAAACCTATTGATGTGAGGTGTTATATTTACATTGTCATCTCTATGGAATTTTCTACCTTGAGCATGGTGAGTCATCTCACTTAGGTGAGGTCATAGGTCATTAGGTGTCATAGGAGTTATATGACATATTTTGTCATAGAATCTTCATATACGCTAGTGCATTATATAGGATTTACTTTTGTTTTTTTGGATCATAACTCCTTTCTCCCTTGAGGAGGTATGATGAGTCTTGTATTGGGAGTTACACATCACTCCTATTTATACTCTTTTATTTTGATCTATGAGAATGAGTAGACCTTTTTTATGCATGATTCTTGTTGTGATTAATTCGATTGAGTACTTGGAGCACATTTTTTCAATTCTTTTGGAGTGCCACATTGTTGATGTACATAGGTTTCCATTTCATCCTCATGGTAAAAATATCACATGGTATAAGATCTTCAGTTATCGTACCCATGTAATCACATTTTATTGTTTTTAATTGCTTCGATATTGAATTTTTATCAATTCTAGTGCAAGTTCATTAATCATTTTATTGATTTTGCTAATCCAGTTAACATCTCATTTTTGGAGTTTTCTTTTTGTGGTGTGAGGTTTTTACATGTTTAGATGAGGAATTTTTCTACTAGATCTGGTTGGTTGCATCTTTATTTGGGGAAGATTATTTGAAGGTATTTTATGTTTTTTTGGATTTTTCATTAAATTTTATATTGAATTATTTTAATGTTTCTCTCTCAAACCTACTCTCCTACCTCCGTGCCCCGATCCTGCTCTAACCCTACTCAACTCCTCCTATCTTCTCTCAAGCTCCTATCAATCCCTTTAGCCTTCTTAGTGAGCTCCCACATAGATCCTTAAGCTCGTTTTAACCCCCAAATCGATATTTATATTGATCTAAGTATGTTCAAACTACATTTTTGAAGCAAGTTGTGCTCAAGAGCTATCGAGATTTGTCCCAATTTTATCTCTTAATGAGCTTCCTACCTTCCCTCATTCTTGTATTCAATTTTTATTAAGTCATGTGGCTCTGACCCATCTTGACCATTCTATATCCTACATTTTTGTGCACCTTGGACCCTCACCTTTCCATTGAGATTGTGTTTGGATCATTCATTAAAACCTATACCTATTCCACTATGCATGTGAGCTCAACCTCAGAACTTTCATTTCAACCTCCCTCCATCCTCCTCACAACTTTTTTCAACCCTCTCTTCCTCGAAACATATTTTACCTCACCCTACTCTTGGATTCTATTTCAAACCGACTTCAAAAGCCTCTCTACCCTTGTGAAATGGATTTGTTGTGCCTACCTAAACCTACTTTGGAACATATGTCCTTTTTCTTCTCAAGTTATTTCATAGGTAGCCTCAAGCCTCACCCTCACTACTGCTCTCATGCATTACCTTGACCTTTTTAAAAATCCTTCTCCCTCATTTTCAAATTTCAAACGTGCATTTATTTTTCTTAATATAAGCCTTATATGCTTATAGCTTAGGCTATTTTTTTAAATCATAGCTTACATTAAAATTAGGTATAGTTTATTTAAATTAAGGTAGGGATAAATTTTTAAAAGCAAGCAATTTATTTTAAGTACATCACTCTTAATCAATTAGATTAGCTTGATTTTTAATTAAACCCTATTAATTTTTTGTTTTTGATAATTAATTAATTGGGTAAAATATTTGAAAAAAAATAGCATTATTGGGAGTTTCTAACCATGTCACTTTGGGAAGGGTGTGTTTTTACCTTATGGGTATCTTTCACATTTTGGAGTTCCTTGGCTCGCTTTTGAGTCATTTTTTCTGTAATCAAACTCTTACTTATTGATAATGGGTGAGTGAACATGTCCACCATAGCCTTACAAAAAGGGAGTTCCTTTCAATGTGATACATTATTTCTCACACATGACTTAGTTTTTCTCCCTTCTTCTCATTTCCACCCTTTTTCATGATTTTTATAGTGTCGATTTGTTATGATTTCTTGAAACTTATTGTGGTTTCCACACTTACACATTTTACGTCGATTATAAGGTGAGTAGCCAATTGTTTCACAATGCACAATCACATCCGATTCTAATTTACATAATTAACTATAAATTTCCGTAAACCTAAGGAGAAAATAATGTTCATATGTGTGTGTGTGTTTCCTTAGTTTTTGTATTCTTTCTTTCTCTCTCTTCACAATGGATGTTACTTCAGTTCCTTTACTCATGTATTTTAACTTCTTTAAATGGAGATATAAGATTATTATAACATTACATGATAAAGGTTTATACCATATCACCATGGGAGTGGAGAAAGAGCCAATATATAAAACCAAAAATCTACGTGGTTTAACCAATGTGACAAAGCCTTAGGTCTTCTCTATATGTTTGTCTCTCCCGACTTGCTCTTTCACATTGATTCTTCCACAACACCCGATGGAGTTTGGAAAACTATTGACGATATATTTGGAAAATAAGATGACATGAGAGCACATGAGTTGGAGAATGAACTATTGGGATTAACTCCTAGAAAATTTTATAACCTACAATCCTTCTTCTCAAAGTTTGTCCACACTAGATTATTGTTGAAAGAATGTGGAGTTGATAAAAATGATGCCCAATTGATCTTGTCGATTCTTTCTAAGCTTGGCCCTAAATACTCTATCTTCATTTCTACCTTCCATGCCATGAAAGAAGCTCTAGGGAGTTCTTGGAAGATTCCCTCATTTGAAAAATTTCATCCCAAATCATTCGATAATATGATAAGTTGATTCAAATGGGAGTCATTAAATCCAAGTCATATACCATTGTGCAAGTACCTGGTAAGGGAAACGAAAAGAAACAAGAAAATGAGAAAGAGATAATGGACCAATCGAAGAAGGAAACCAATACCAATGAAACCTCGAAACAAAATCTAACACAATCACTTCTCATAACCTAAACCAAATCTAACACAAACTCTTCTACTTATGATCCCAAAGTGAAGAAGGAAAAGTTTAGGTCTTCCTTTTGTAAGAAGATTGGTCATCAAGAGAATCAATGTATGAGAAAACAAATAGATCACCTAACTCATTTACTTGAGAAAAATAATATAAGTGTTCCTAGGTTGATCAAAAAAATTCTCGAAATGATTCTTCCAAAGTAAAGGAGTCTAAATTTGAGAAGAAGAAAGGAAAGGCCCTTTTAGCTAGAGTTGTTCCTTCATTGATGTGGGTCGTTAATTTTGGAACCCGACACCACATGGGTTCTTCACATGTTGATTTTTCTAAAATTGAGCCATGTGGCATGTCCCAAATCACTTTGGGTGATGATACTTTAGTGTCATTTGCTAGTATTGGATATGAAGAAGTAGATGGTGGAATATTTAATAATTTTTGAGTGTTCCTGATCTCTCTACCAATATCCTATCGATTTACCAACTCACTCATTTTTGAGAAGGAATGTGAGTGTAATTTAATCCTAACTCAATGATTATTCATGAGCTTCACAATGATTCTAAAGTGGCTAAGTGAAAGGTTGATCACCGGTCATAATTATTGACCTTCTCCCACTTTACTTCTAGTTATATTCCCACTACCTTTCTCTCTCATGTAGATGAGGTCAACAATCTATAGCATGATATTTTTGGTCTTCGTAACTATCGTTACCTTAAACAATTTAACCAAAATGATATGGTCAATGGGTTACCCCATGTAAAATTTTCTAAGGGCCTTTTTTAGGGTTGTTCCTTGGGAAGAACCTCAAAGAATGGTTTGAAAGAGGAAAATCCTAAAGAGCTTCGTCACTGGATCTTCTTTCTAGTGACATTTTTGGACCTTTTCGATCTCCTTTGTTTACTGAATATCTCTATATTCTTACCTTCATTGATAATTTTTCACATTACACTTGGGTGTTGTTGTCAGCGAGACTCACATCACCCCGGATGCAGATCGAGCTTCTAGTGGTGATCACTCTAGCATCCAAAGGTGTGATTGCACAACATGGAAACCTCTCTCCAAGTGTGGGGACTTGTGAACCGAGAGAGGAATCTCCAGATTAGAGGTTGGTTCCTTAAACTCCCTCCGATTTAGATCTATATTTTGCAAAAACTACGAGAGGTTCGAGATCCTAATCCTACTCTAAACCTGCAAGGAGACAGGATAGAAATGCAAAGATATGAAACTAACTAAAGGTGGTGATGCACCAAAAGGAGTGGTGAAACATATTTGTCATGCAAATAAACACGTACTCAAATTTCACAACATAAAACATACACAGACTGATAAGGTATAATTTAGGATCTGAAATGAAGCAAATAATACAAACAGAGGACTGAAACCCATTCACAGAGCTTGCATTATCTTTTCAGTGTCAAAACACGCATTACACCCTCAGAGAGGTAAAAGAAAACTGTTACAATCTTTGGAGAGGTCTGATCCTTGCTTCAGTCACTTGCTGGAGCTGAAAGAAGAAGTTGCTATGTCAAAAATTGTTCCCCCCTTCAGAAATGAGCCAAATCTGGCTTTTACATTGCATGGGTCGAGCCTGGGACAAAAAAATGTACAAAAACATGAGAGCCCATCCCTTCTTGACTTCGGTGCATTAAAACGGCATGGGGACCCTACAAACCCATACCCTATCACTTTTATCAATTACAGGAGAATGCGACCATTCGCATTAAACTGTCACCTGGAATGTCACTTCGGCCATGAACACGTGTCGAGCCATTTCTCAATTTTCTCTCTCTAGACTACACAAAAACTCAAGATTAACCCCTGAGAATCACGTAGATAATTTCATAAGCTTTCCTTTGATATAAAGAACGTGCAAATCCGAGCTCGATCAAAATATATGGAGATCAAGATTTAGGGCACAAAACAGCAAAAACGGATTTTTAAATTTCTTCCGTGCTCGCCACTCCTGGATGACACGTGGCATGCATTGATTGGTCACTTAATTCTCTCTCCTTCCCCGCCTCATTGGACATGTGTCTTCTTTATTGGCCTCGGTCAATGCTTGAAACCTTGCCCCTGACTTTGGACTTTTCTCCTCAGGACACGTGTCATGATTTGGTTGGTCCGCTGGGTCCGCAGCTTTTCGCACCTTCGCGTCTTTTGTCCCGGATGTCCAAAGGCTGCTTGGGACAGAATCCTCCAATCCACCCAAAATGGGCTTCCTCGTTCCTTTCTGCCACCGACACGTGGCGTGATCTCGATTGGCTCTCGGCTTTTTCGGCTATCCGCGCCCCACACGTTCCTTTGTCCCACTTGTCCCAGCATCGTCTGGGACAAATTATTCGAACCACCCGAAATGGCTTCCTTTGCTCTTGGCCGCTTCACCTTTCGCATCCATCACATCCTTCACATCCTCGCGGCCCAAATGTTCCTTTTTCTCTATGCGGAAGTTCTCTTTCTAACCGGCCGAATCCTGGCGGTTCCTAGAAGGCCTCGTGGCCCCAGATGTCCCTTTGCTTCGCGGGCTGCCTGGAGGCTTTTCGGCCGATCCGCGCCTTGATGTCCCAACTGTCCCAAAGGCACTGGAGTAGGACTTAGCCAATTTCATGATTTTTTCCTGAATCGACCTACTTGCTTGGAACTAAAAACTCTGATGCATGTTATCAAAATTTACCCTGGGGGGGTGAACTTTAGATAACAATTTGGCGACTCAACGGGGTCATTTGGCTCGCTAGATGAAAAGACCAAGAGCTTATACAGTCCATTGGGCATGGAGTCATCAAATATTCTATTTAGAACCCTAACTGACTCAGAATGTGCAAGGAGGAAGATGGAATGTCACCTGATGAAAGCAAGGACTGCAAAACATCTCCATGGACAGCAAGTTGTGCCAAAGCACTTAGGGAAAACAAAACTAACCTATAGCAAAACAATGTGCACAAGCACTTGGAGGAAAGAAAATCTAATCTAATATTTACAAGAGGTAGTAAACTTCCTCTAGAAGTAACGCTTGAGATAGATTCCATTGACTCGAATCTGCAGTTCTTCACCACCCAATGAGGCCAATTGGAAAGCATTGATGTTCTTGCATTTTTGTGACCATGTATGGGCCACTCCAAATGGCATCAAATTTTGAATGCCTTCCGGTTTTCTCTCGTCCACATCCCATTTCAACACTAGATCTCCAACTTGAAAATAACTATCTTTGGCCTTCCTATCAAAGGTCTTCTTGATCAAAGCTTGATCCTTTTCCATTGCTTGGGATGCCTAATTTCTGATCTCTTGTAGCTCCATCAACTCTGCATACCTCACCTCCATGGGCTCAAATTCAAGCAACTCTAGCTGCTTCATGAGTTCCAACGTTGGCAACTCAAGTGACATGGGCAAGATTGCCTCTCTTCCATAGACAAGCCTAAATGGAGAGTTACCTGTGGATCTTTTGGGGGTTATCCTATCAGCCCATAAGGCTGATTTCAGCTTGGTATGCCAAGACCTCTGATTCTCATCAAGAGTCCTCCTAATGATCCTCAACAAGTTCTTGTTTGTAGACTCGGCCTGGCCATTACCCTGAGGGTAATAGTTTGATGAAGTGCTTAGGTAAATACCATTCTTGACAGCCCACTCAGTCACCCTAGATCCAATGAATGCCAATGCATTATCAGAGATTATTGTAGCAGGTACACCAAATCTAGTTGTTATCCCCTCATAAAAGTCTAAGATGCTAGACTCATTTGCCTCTTTGAGTGCTACTGCTTCTGTCCATTTGGTGAAGTAGTCTGTGGTTGTCAAAATCCATTTGTGCCCTTGGCTTGAATTGGGATTAATGACTCCAATGAAGTCCAAACCCCATTGCATGAATGGCTGGTCAACTGAGATTGGATGCAATGGAAGGGCAGCAAACTTCTCTTTTCCTGTGAAGAATGCACAATTCTTACACCTCTTGATCCATGCATAACAATCATTGAATATTTTAGGCCAATAATAACCAGCCTTCATGATTTTTAGAGCTGTCACTCTTGGTGCAAAATGGCCACCAGCTGGTCCATCATGGAACTCTTCCAATACCCTTTGAATCTGACCTGTACTAATGCATCTCAGTAGCACTCCATTTACATCTTTCTTGAACAAAACTCCATCAACAATGGCATACGGAACAGCCTCGCAACCTCAAGTGTCTCCTTTGGGTCTTGTTCATCTCTCGGAGGGCACATGCCTGTACTTAGGAAGTGCATAATATCTTGGGTCAGCAAGGAGTGGGGGAAGCATTGTCTTCTTCTTGATTACCACTTGGCTCATGGCTGTCTCTGGGACTGTCAAAATAGTTTCTTCTTTGTTGCATACTTCTTTTGCTTCCCAAAACCAGCTGCTCACACAATCCTTTCCTCTTACCAGCTTGGCGATCTTGATATCAATGTCATATTCCATGACGCGAGTGATCCAACTCTGCCCTTTTCTCATTCAAATCCTTGTTGAGGAGGAAGTCCTTAACTCCAAACATGTGAGACCAAAGAATGGACCTTGTTGTTTGAGACTAAATGCTTGAATTTCTTCAAGCTTCTGATTACTGCAAGTACATGCTTTTCAATAAAAGAGTACCTCACCTCACAGTCATCTAGGCTCTGGCTGAAAAAGGCAATCGGTTGCTCATCATTATCTTTGTTCTACTGTACTAGAATGGCAGAAATAGTGTCATCACCTCCAAATGCATAGAGGATGAAATCCTTGGAGAAGTCTGGGTTGATGAGAGTCTGGTGCTTGAGAGATAGCTTCTTTGATTGCTTCAAAACTTCCTTGCCTTCTGTTGTCCACTTAAAAGCCATGCTCTTCTTTAACATTTTGGTGATGGGCTTGACAAGGGTTGTAAAATCTGGGACAAACTTGCGGACAAAATTGATCCTTCCCAAGAAGCTTTGAAGAGCCTTCTTGTGACTTGGCAATGGTAGTGCTCTTATGGCTTCAACCCTCTCTGGATCAATTGCCAGTCCCTCTTTTGAGACAATATGGCCTAGAAGTTTCCCCTCAGTGAGCCAGGAATATACATTTTTTGGGATTCAATGATACTCCAAACTTTCTACACCTCTGAAACACTTGCCTGAGGTGAAAGAGATGGTCTGCTGCATTCTTTGAGAAGACAGTGATATCATCTAGGTATACCAGCACTATCTTGTTGATCAAGCCTTTGAATGCCATGTCCATTGCCCTTTGAAAGGTAGCACCAGCATTGGACAGCCCAAATGGCATCTTCTTGTAAGCATATGTGCCCCATTTGGTTGTGAAGGCTGTCTTGAATTGGTCTTCTCCCTTCACCATAATCTGATTGTAGCCTGAGTAGCCATCAAGTAGTGAGAACCTTTCTGAACCAGCTACAACTTGCAATATTTGCTCCATGGAAGGGAGTGGATAATGATCCTTGAGAGAGGCTCTATTCAAATCTCTGAAGTTGACACACAACTTGATCTCTTCATTCTTCTTTTTCTCGATGGGACCAAGTTTGCAACCCAACTTGAGTGTTTGATGGGGAAGATGATACCTTGGCCTCAATAAGCTTTCTTAACTCTTTTCTCATGAGAGGTTCAATATGGGGATTCATTTGGCCTTTGCTTTTGCTCATGTGCTTGGATTCTGGATCCATTCAATAGTATGTTGTGCCAACTTTGGATTGAAACCTCTTAGATCTTTATAAGTCCAAGCAAAACATCCGGGAATTCTTGACAAAGCTAAATAAAATCAGATTTCTCTTGAGGTACTTACTTTGCCAATCTGCAATGTTTTGCCTTCTTCTACTAAAATAGGCTCGAATCCTCACCCTTTACTTGAATGTTCGCTTTCTCCTTCCGGGAATCGATCATTTGGGTTGAATATTGACTCCAAGGTTATGAGGCCTTTTGGTAATTTTTTTAGTTCTTAAGCTGCACCACTTGGTCACCATACTTGCTGATGCAAACTTGTCTTGATTCGAAGGAGAACTCAACATCTTCTTGTAGGAAATTAACAATTTCTTTGATCATTCTCGAAGACTTGCCAACTTGTATTGTTATCCGGAAGCAATTTGGTCTCACAATCACATGGACATGTGGTGTGTTTTTTTCTTTTGATGTTGTCAACCACACCAAACGTTGCTCCAACTGCTGCGAGCCTATCCACGGCTTCATTTTTTTCCGGGTATGGACACGATGTTGAAAGCTTCAAATCTGCAATGAGGTCCCATACCCTATTCTTGTAGTTCTTCAAGAGGTCATTTCAGAAGCATGTTGTCCCCCTGACTTGATCGACCATCAACTCACTATCCCCGAACACTGCAAGTTATTTATGCCCTTTTTCCCAGCCCAATGAAGTCCATGAATCAAGGCCTCATACTCGATTGTGTTGTTTAAACAGAGAACTGAAACAGTAAGGCTGAGTAATACCTTATACCTTGCGGTGAGATGAACATAGCTCCTCCTCCCGCACCTTGTCTACTCCTTGACCCATCAAAGAACAATTGCCATACTTCATTCTTGTCTTTATGATCTCGGCTTGGTAATCTTTAGGGAGAGGTTGATCTTCTTCATGTAAACAATAAACCCTAGCCTTGATTCTTTACTTCTCGATAAGGATCAAAAGCATGCACCTTGCTTGCCCATTCATCAAGAGTCAAATCCGGGATATTTCCAACCTAGTGTATCAGCCTCATCGAGTGCTAGGGTGATCTCCTTGATCAAATCTTTGAATAGTTGGCATTGATTTGGCTTGGAGTATGAGGCTCAATATGAAAGTTTGCAATTGGTTCGGATCTGATTGTGACCTTAGTACCATATCTTCGTTCTGAAAAACATGTGTGACCAATCAGCAGATAAGTAGCCTCCAATTTTGGTGTGAAATCCTTGATAAACACAATGCAAAGAGCGGTGGAAGGTCTATGATGACACATCTTGTAGAACGATAACGTTGGGGCATGTATGTAGGTAAGATTCAAACCTTTAACTACTACCTTGTCCCATCCATCCGCACTACCCCTTTAGATATTACTTCATATTGGAGACCCAGTGATCAGCTATTTGCTTGGGCATCTTGCGCTACTTGCCCTTGAGTCTATCATGCAATTATGTACTAGCTGATTTCCAATGATTAACGAAACATAGAAAGGGGAGGATTCAAAATTTTACCTTGTTGTCCTCCATGACTTCCTCAAGTCTGGGAAACATTTGTAAGCACTTTGTCTTGCATCCCGAACTGCTGATTCGAAGTTGGCCAATCCTTCATGGCAGCTTGCTATGTGAGATCTCTTTGGCACGGGATAGATAGGGATTCCCACATTGATATGTTGACGTTTGTCTTCTTCATCGATCAATGATCTTGAATGGTGATGAAGAATCTCTCTGCTGTCCCTTGGTTTACACATTTACTCCTTGCATGTGGGCAGCAACACAGCTGGCATTTGAGTTGGCCTGGGGCTGTTCTTGGCTGCCCTTGTGCATTTGAAATCTGGACTTTGCTTGCCAATCATTTGTGGAGCCGTGGAAGGTTGTGGATTGGAAATTTGGGGCTAATGGTCGTTCTTCACCCAAATTTCTCCTCTTTGACCTTGTGTTGGCTGCAACACCTTGAGAAAGCTTCTTGATTCATGCCACGAAATCTTCTACTTGCCAGTTTACCAATGTGGTGTCATTTGGGGCTGATTGTTGTTGGAATGTTTCTTGTTGTTAATTGTTTCCTTGACCGCCCTCGCCCTCCACACCAGTAGTTGTCACCATTAGTGCTTGATTGAGAGCACCATTGAAACACATGGATTGGTTATGAGGCTCGTTGCATGGAAAGCACCAATCATATTCCTGAGCAATGTTGTTCTGTGTTGGCACTAATGCCTTAGAGGCCAGATATGGCATTTGGATTATAGGGCTGGAATGGTCTATTGGCGGGGAGACCTTACTTGGCTTTGATTCATATTTGCAGGCTGGATTAGGTGGTCTTTGTGGTTGGTATGGCTGCCTATTAGGCTGAGCTTGGGGTTGATAGGAAGGTCTGAAACCTTGGGCTTGCTGCCTCTTGAGAGTAACTAGCTCATTGCCTAGGTTTTGCAACTGCTTCATGACCTCTTGAAGTTCATTTGAAGCACTAGAGGATGAAGTAGAAGTTTCACTTGAACTCTAATTTTTGGGAGTGGGAGCAGAGCCAAAGTGGGTGCTTAACTAGTGCTTGGATTTTCTAAGTTTGGATACAAGTGCATGGGAGGCCTAGGAGCCGGTTTACCAGCTTGAATAAGACATTTTTAGCCCTAATGGCAATGTTATAAGCCATAGGGATAGTTATGCCTCCATGGACTGAATCAACATAGAAATATTAGAATTTAAAGCTTTAAGGTAATATAGAAAAGCACCTTTTGTTGGCTGGCTGATCGCCACTTTGGAATCCTTTCCCAAGTCTTTTGAAATCTTAAGTTGAAGTCGGTCAATTTGCTCATTGGGGGCTCTCTTGATAGTTGTTAGCTGCTCCAAAAGAGACAAGTTGTCTCCCTTCTCTCCAAATTGCTTGTGAAGTGCAATACAACTGATTCCGATTTGATGATAGAACCAACTCCAAGGTTCCTAAACCATTGTAATGCTTTACCTTTGAAGGAAGATGTCAAGTAACTTGATGACCACTTGCATTTCATTGATTTCATGGATTGCACAAAGGTTAGCAATATCTTTAACATGATCACTGGAGTAGTCGATTTTCTCCGGTGAAGTAGGGAATGTTCTTCAAGAGGCTGCAATAGGAAGGCTGGATGTTGTGCATTGAGAGCAAGTGGGCTGCTGCCATGAAGTTGACGTAGGGATTTTTTTGAGCCATTCGATTGGTCTTAAAACCCTTGTTGGTGAATGAAAGGTCTACAGTGGAGGAGTTGAGAGAGTTCTGTTTGGTGGAGATGGAGACCTTTGAATCCTTCTTCCTCTTTGCCTTCTTCTTGGAGATAACCAGCAAGTATTCAAACAAGACTTCTTCTTCTCCAACTCTTGACCTTGTGGTGATTCTTATCATGAGTTTTTAGGCCTACATCGCTGAAACCGGTTGATTCTTCCCCTTAGAGTCGCCGAGATAAGAAAATAATAGCTCTTATAAGCAAGAAAAGCGCAGCGAGATGCATATCAACTTTGTTGCAATAAAAATGAGACCTCTAGTCCCACCGGCATGAGCAAACTGTTGCGAGACTCACAACACCCCTGGATGCAGATTAGGCTTCTAGGGTGATCACTCTAGCATCCAGTGTGATTGCACAACATGGAAACCTCTCTCCAAGTGTGGGGACTTGTGAAACTGAGAGAGGAATCTCCAGATTAGAGGCTGGTTCCTCAAACTCCTCTGATTTAGATCTATATTTTGCAAAACTACAGAGGTTCAGATCCTAATCCTACTCTAAACTGCAAGGAGACAGGGATAGAAATGCAAAAGATATGAAACTAACTAAAGGTGGTGATGCACCAAAAGGAGTGGTGAAACATATTTGTCATGCAAATAAACACAGACCAAAGTTCACAACATAAAACATACACAGACTGATAAGGTATAATTTAGGATCTGAAATGAAGCAAATAATACAAACAGAGGACTGAAACCCATTCACAGAGCTTGCATTATCTTTTCAGTGTCAAAAACACGCATTACACCCTCAGAGAGGTAAAAGAAAACTATTACAATCTTTGGAGAGGTCTGATCCTTGCTTCAGTCACTTGCTGGAGGTGAAAGAAGAAGTTGCTATGTCAAAAATTGTTCCCCTTTAGAAATGAGCCAAATCTGGCTTTTACATTGCATGGGTCGAGCCCAGGGGACAGAAAATGTACAAAAACATGAGAGCCCATCCCTTCTTGACTGCAGGTGCATTAAAACAGCATGGGGGACCTTACAAACCCATACCCTGTCACTTTGACCGAATTACAGGAGAATGCGACCCATTCTGCATTAAATCTGGTCGCTGGAATGTCACTTCTAGCCATGAACACGTGTCAGATCTGTTTCTCAATTTTCTCTCTCCAGACTGCACCAAAACTCAATATTAACCCCAGAATCACGTATATAATTTCATAAGCTTTCCGTTGATATAAAGAACGTGCAAATCCGAGCTCTGGATCAAAAGATATGGAGATCTGAAGATTTAGGGCACAAAACAGGCAAAAACAGATTTTTAAATTTCTTCCCGCGCTCTGCCACCTGGATGACACGTGGCATGCATTGATTGGTCACGTAATTCTCTCTCCTTCCCCGCCATTGGACACGTGTCTTCTTTTTATTGGCTCGGGTCAGTGCTTGAAACCTTGCCCTTTGACTTGGACTTTTCTCCTTGTGACACGTGTCATGATTTGGTTGGTCCGCGGGTCTGCCGGCTTTTCGCGCCCTTCGCGTCTTTTTGTCCCGGATGTCCCAAAGTCTTTGTTTGGGACAGAATCATCCGTTTCTGCCGGCTGACATGTGGCATGATTTGATTAGCTCTCGGCTTTTTCGGCTATCCGCGCCCCACGCGTCCCTTTGTCCCACTTGTCCTTTGTCTTTGAAGTTTCTGTTTGTGCGAACCGGCCGGTTTGCATCCTTCGCGTACATTTGTCCCACTTGTCCCGGATCACATCTGGGAGAAATTCTTCCGAACTACTCGAAATGGCTTCCTTTGCTCTGGCTGCCGCTTCGCCTTTTCGAGTCCATCGCGTCCTCGCGCCCGGATGTTCCTTTTGCTCTGTGTGGAAGTTCTCCTTTTCGAGCGGCCCAGGCGGTTCACGCCTCGCGGCCCGATGATGTCCCTTTGCTTCGCGGGCCGCCTAGAGGCTTTTCGGCCGATCCACGCCTTGATGTCCCAAGCTGTCCCAAAGGCGACTGGACTAGGACTTAGCCAATTTCGATAACATGCATTAGACTTCAAGGATTTTGTTGAGAAACAAGTTGAAAGGTCTATCAAGGTTATTCAAACTGAAAATGGAGGTGAATATGTGAGCAATAGGTTCAATGAATTATGCACCTCTAAAGGGATTACTTTTGCAATGTAAAATTTCTTACAATTCTCCAAAAATGGAGCTAGAGAATGAAAGAACTGAATGCTTAAGGAGATGGCCACTTGTGTTTTAACTCTAAATCCTTTCCTCTACGGTATTGGGCTAAAGCCATGATATACACTTTCTATATTTACAACCGTGTTCCACATAAGGTAGTAAAATGGATGATACCTTGTGAATCTGGTTTGCATAAAAACTTGATGCCAAGAAAGAGACCCAAGGCCTTAGAACCATAGTCTGGACCTTGTATCTTTATAGGGTATCCTGATGGCATGAAGGGATATATATTGTTGATCCCTACTACTCATCATATCTATCTTGTGAGAAATGTAAAGTTTAATGAGTCATATTTGAGTTCCAATTCTCCACCCACCGAGGTCCTTATTCCCTCTTTGATTCTTCAGATGATGATCTTGTTGAGCCTCCTCCTCTTAATCTTTCTACTCCTCCTACTCCTCATGCTTCCAGTCTTCTAATTATCATAATAGTAATGATGAATACTATGTCACATCTCACTTAAGTGAAGAATCTACTGATTCTTGGTCCGACTCTCATCCTAGTCCTCTTTGGGCTAGGTAGACTTTGCAGAGTGTTGGATATTAGATAGGGGATCCTTCAAATGAGATATTAACTCATTCCAAGTTCGTTGGAACCCACACTTTATTCACCTATGATTCATACTCTTAGTTATTCTAGGAGGTTTATAGATTCTGAGTGACATTCTACGATGGATGAAGAGTATTCCTCACTCACAAAGAATGACACTTGGTATCTCACCTCTCTTCTAAAAGGAAGAAAAATCATTTAGTGTAAGTGGGAGTACCGAAAAAGTGTATGGTGTCGATGGGAATGTCAAGAAATATAAATCATGACTTGTAGCTAAGGGATTCTATCAATTAGCTAGGGTTGATTATTCAAAAACATTTTCTCCCATTACGAAGATGACTTCCATTCAACTAACCCTCATTATCACTACCACAAATAGATGGTATGTTGATTAAATTGATGTTAAGAGTGCCTTATTTCATGGGGATCTAGAGGAAGATATATATATGGAATAACCTTCGGGTTATGTCCATGATTCCTCCCTCATTTGTAAGTTCAAAATTATCTTTATGTCACTAAGCAAGCCCCTCTATGATGTAGAAGCATCTATCCTAGCATCCATTTAGGCTTGACATGTCAATTTTTGTTTGAAAGAGTTTTGGTGGGTTTATGATTCCTTAGGAAGTCCATAGTTTTCATTTTGGGTTATTATTTTGTGTCTTGCACCTTCACAATTTGAATTCTTGATGGATATATGGCTTGTGTAACGTGTATTAGTAAGTTTTTGGAGCAAATAAGTCATGAAAAAATTGAACTATGTCATCAAAAGGGTTAGGATTCATGATATAGGTTTAAGTTCCAAGTCTTAAGAATATATGCATTTATATGACTTCTTAATATTGTGATTAAGTTCATAACATGATCTTAAGAGGATCAAGAAGACTCCTACTTGGTTGAAATACTTAAGAGTGAGTATATATAGCTGTATGTCACTGATTTTGTAATTATTCATTTGAATTAAGGGAAGATGAGATTGAAGAAACCCTTGATTTTTTTGCTTTTAATGAGATAATACAGTGTTGAACCAAGAATATGTACATGAAGTGATTAATGGACAAACATAATAATTTTTAATATTCTTCATATGGAACCATAATGTTGGTAAAAAACATATTCATATTTATTCATATTGATTCTAGTGATAATTCATTAGTTATGTATTGGTTTATGTTTAAACAATTCTAAAAAATCTTGTAGCCAACATTTTAAGGTTGCAATCAACTCAAGATTGTCATCTTCGTGAGAAAATTGATATAAAAGGTCAAATATTTTTATTGAGAAGGGTACATAATGTATACACAAACTTCCTTCCAATATCGAGAGATATTTAAAAGCGAAGATTTAAGTGTTGTTTGTTTGGAATATCTTAAAATCCTAGAAACCCTTGTTTGAGGAAATATCAAAAGGTTTTGACACATTTTCATTGTTGGTGGATACAAAGAGGCTAATTGTCAAGATAATAAACTAAAATATGTTTGTAAAAACCTATAGTAGGTGATTTCCAACATTAAAATCAAGTGTGAATAAATTGGTGAGCAATTATCTCTTAGGGCTCTCGGGAAAACCTACCTAGGGTTTATGTTAGAACTATGTTTGAAGGCTTAAAAATAATTTTTGTTATGTTTTGGAGCTTGTTTTTATGTGTGGAAGTTTTGAATACTATACACTAAAAGTATTGTACACTCTCCATAATTTTCTCGAGAGATGTGCTCTTCTCATATGGGTGGTTTTGTCCCATTGTTTTGGTACCCACGGTATTGTAAAATTGCTTATGTAGTTTCCTATTGGTGTGATTTTGGTGCATATGGTATGGACTTGTACATTTTATATGTGAGTGAGTTCAGGTGTGAATTCGGGAGAGTTTGTTGAGCATAGCTCCAAACAGATTTGGGTATTGTATTGAGAGAAAGAGGTGGCTTGTAATAAAATTTGAGCAAGTGATTCTTGGTGGACATAGCCAAAATTAGGTGAACAACATTAAATATTATCTATGTTGTGTTTTTTTATTTTCTGCACTTCTATTTTAGATCTGTGATATTTTTCTGCATATTAGTTTCTACTATTGTGATTTTGTGTGGGATTGTTCCGCATATTTTATCCCTTATTTTCTAACAATTAGTATCGAAGTCTGGTTTGGTTTTTGAAGTGTTGAAATGCAGGGAAAGTTTTAGCTTGAGTGGGAGCTATGGTAAATGATGGAAGATCAAAGGTTGATAAATTCAACGGGTAGAATTTTAGTCTTTGGAAGACGCATATGGAAGATTACCTTTCTTAGAAGGATCTTTATATTCTTTTTTTCTCGAAAAGGGAACAAACCCTCAAACATTACAAGTGACGAATGGGATTTTCTAGATAGGAAGACACTTGGGACAATCGACTAGGTCTTGCATCTTCAATATTATTTAATGTTTCAAAGGAAAATACTACAAAAGAATTTATGGATGAATTATGGAAGTTATATGAAAAACCCTCGCCTCTAACAAAATATTTTTAATGAAAAAGTTGTTTAATATGAGGATGTATGAGAATGGTTCAATAGAATAACATTTAAATGATTTTAATATAGTTGTGAATATTCTAGCTTTAGTTACAATAGAATTTGATGAATAATTTAGGTCTTTATTAACTTTGTGCTTTTATGTGAGAGTTGGAATAGCTTCGTAACAATGGTAAGAAACTTGGTTCCTAACTCAAAGTTGAAGTTTGAGGATGTTGTAGGGGTGATTCTAAGAAAGGAAATGCGAAGAAAAATCTCGGGAATCTTAAACTTCATGGAATTCTTGGATGGTGGGAACTAGAGGGAGACAAAAGAATGGAAGAAGTCACGGAAAATTGAAGGATCGGGAAAGGTCAAAATCCAAAAGCAAGATGGTATGCTAAAGCATCACAAAAGCATGGGCATGTAAAGAAGGATTTGTTGGGAGCTTGAGGATAAGAAGAAAAATGGGTGGAGAAAAAAAGAGGTAAATATGGCAACATGTAATGTCTTTGGGATGTTTTGATTATTTCTTTGCATAATATTATTGAATCTTGGGTTTTAGATTTACGGGCTTCTTTCCATGCTATTCCACATAGGAATTATTTAATTTATTATGTTGAAGGGGATTTTAGGCATGTGTATCTTGGTGATGAAGATCCTTGCAGCATAGTTAGAAAAGGTTGTGTTCAAGTTAAGATATAGAATGGGAATACATGGTTATTGAATTATGTTAGACACATGCCTACATTAAGATGAAATTTGGTATCGGTGGGGTAGTTGGGAAATGATGGTTGTACTTTGATATTTACAACGAAACCTTGGAAGGTAACCAAGGATGTTGTTATGGTGGTAAGAGGTAAGAAGGTTAGAACCTTATATTTAACAAATGATAGCACTAATGTTTATAATTTTATGGCTGCAGAGGTAGAAACAACAATGTGGCACTATAGGATTGGTTATATGAGCCATAAGTGCATGCAGATCATGAAGTAGAATTTTCCCAGATTTATAGAAATAGGTTTTGATTTCTGTGAGAACTGCGTCTATGGGAAACATAAGCGGGTAAAGTTTCTCAAAGTTAGGCCTACAAAGAAAGAGAGTAAGTTAGAGTGGCACATTTCGATGTGCGGGGGCCAAATTAGGTATCATCTCTTGGGGGATCAAATTATTATGTCACTTTTATTAATGATGTAACAAGGAAAGTTTAGGTATATTCTATTAGAAATAAATTTGATGTATTTGACACTTTTGTTAAATGGAAATCATTGGTAGAGAATGAAACATGTCTTAAGGTAAAATGTCTCAGGTTAGATAATGGAGGGGAGTATTATAGTAATGATTTTAATGATTATTGTTCTAAGAATGGAATCCATAGGCAAAATATGGTTCCAGGAACTCCACAGAAGAATGGGGTGTCAGAAAGGATGAACATGACAATAATGGAACAAGCTAGGATCATGAGGTTATATACGGGACTACCTCTTTCTTTTTGGGTAGAAGTGGTTAGCATAGTTGTGTACTTGATAAATATTGGACCCTCAAGTTCCTTAGATGGAGGGATACTTGAGGAGGCTTGGTCCAGTAAGAAATTTGATTACTTATTTCTTATATTCTTTGGATGTGAGGTGTTTTTATATTGATAAGGATGATAGGACCAAACTAGAGGCTCAATAAGAAAAATACACTTTCATTGTTTATGTTGGTGATGATTTTGGATATAAATGTTGAAGTATTAAGGACAAGAAAATCATTCAATCTAGGGATTTGGAATTTAATGAGAAATTAATTTATAAGTAACAATTGCGTAGGAAAATAGGGAAGAATCCAAGAAATAATATGCGGTGGTAGAGGATATTCCAGATGGGAAAGTGACACTTGAATTAGTTCAAGAACCTACTAAACATGAACCCCAAACTCCTATATTGAGGAGGTCTTTTAGGGTAAGAAGAGAACCCTGAACATTTTTCTCCCTCTCTTTATTATTTATTACTCACTGATAGTGGAGATCGAGAGAGCTTTGATGAAGCAATGCAAGTAGATATCAAGAAGAAGTGGGAGCAAGCCATGAATGAGGAGCATCAGTCTCTCATGGAGAACTAGACTTGGTATTTGGTGAAGATACCCGAAGGAAAAATATCATTACTGAGAAAAATTGGGTGTCTGAGAGTTAAAGAGGAAGGAGGAAAGAAAAGATACAAGGCTCGAGTTGGTGGTAAAGGGGATTGCATAGAAAAAAGGTATAGATTTTGATAAGATTTTTTCTCATGTAGTAAAAATGAATTCTATTAGAACTTTTCTTCGAATAGTGGCAGTAAATAAAATTTCACTTAGAGAAGCTAGATGTGAAGATTTCATTCCTCCATGGTTATTTAGAGGAGAATCTATATATATAGCAGCCAAAGCACTATGAGGTCAAAGGTAAAGAGGAGATGGAGTGCAAACTAAAGAAGAGATTGTATGGCTCGAAACAAGCTCCACTTCAATGGTATAATAAATTTGATAGATTCATGATGGAGAAAGGTTATATTAGATGTCATTCTAACCATTGCGTATTTACAAATAAATTTCAGGATGACATTTATATTATCCGTGTCTATATGTGGATGATATATTGGTTGTAGGAAAAAAATGCAAGAAATAAAAGTACTCAAGAAGAAACTAAGTGACTCCTTTGATATGAAGGATTTGGGGTAACCAAACAAATCCTTGGTATGAGGATATCTAGGGATAGGAAGGAATGAAAGATGACTTTATCTCAGGTAGAGTACATTAAAAGGTCTTGGAGAGGTTTAATATGTAGGATGTTAAACCGGTTGGGACTACTTTGGCAGAGTCATTTCAAGTTATCAAAAGAGTTTTGTCCCAAGACAGATCGGAGAGAAACAACATGTCCAAGGTACCTTACTCATCATAGATTAGTTGGCAGTTTGATGTATTCCATGGTGTGCAATAGGCATGATATTTCCCATGAAGTGGGAACATTGAGTAGATTTATGAGTGATCTAGGTAAAGATCATTAGAAGGAAGTAAAGTGGATCCTTCGATACTTAAGAGAGACCATGGGGATATTTTTTTGCTACATTGGATCGAACACCACTTTGCATGGATATGTAGATTCGAGACATGGCTAGAGATGTAGAAAGTATGAGGAGAACAATAAGTTATATTTTCAATATAGGTGGAACAACGGTGAGCTAGATTTCATGACTACATAAGCTTGTGGCTTTATCAACCACGGAGGTTGAGTATGTTGCTGCCATAGAGGCAAGTGAATAAATTATTTGATTAAAAAAATTGCTTGAAGAGTTGGGCCATAAGAAGGAGGAATGGAAATTTCATAGTGATATTCGAGTGTTATACACCTAGCTAATAACTCTTCTTTCCACTCTAGGATGAAGCATACGATTACGGTACCATTTCATTAGGACAACTTTGGAGGAAGAGAAGTTAAATCTAGAGAAGATTCATACCAATAAGAATCTTGCAGAAATTATGACCAAGGTGGTCACAAGGAGAAACTAAAACTATGTTCATCTCTGGATTGGTATTCTTGGACAAAAATGAAGGGTTGAGAAGCTTGCTTAGAGGAAAACTAGTCTCAAGTGGGAGATTATAATGTTATAAATCATGTTTTCATGTGTGGAAGTGTTGAAGACTCTAGACTAAAATTATTATACACTCTCCACAGTATTCTCACCATGGTTTAGGAAAAAATGGGCCTTAAGCGGGGATGTGGGGGTAGAAGTCCCCACTAGCAAGGGTTAGAGGCACATTCCTTGAGAAAAATAATTGATCCTCGAAAAACATGCCGATACCTTGTGAGACATGTTCTTCTCATATGGGTGGTTTTGGTACCCATGGTATTGTAAAATTTCTTATGTAGTTTCCTATTGGTTTTATTTTGGTGAATATGGTAGGGCATTGTATATTGTATATGTGAGTGAGTTCAAGAGTGAGTTCGGGAGAGTTTGTTGAACATATCTCCAAACATATCTAGGAATTGTATTTAGAGAAAGAGGTGGCTTGTAATAAAATTTGATCAAGTGATTCTTGGTGGATGTAGCCCAAATTGGGTGAACCACATTAAATACCATATCTAAGTTGTGTTCTTTTATTTTCTACACTTTTATTTTAGATTTATGATACTTTTTGCATATTAGTTTCTATTATTGTGATTTTGTGTGGGATTGTTCCGCATACTTTATCCTTTATTTTTAACAATTTCAAGGAGTGAAACTTGGTAGATATGTTCTAAAGGGTCCCTTTTAACAATATTTCATGATTTCAAAGCTTGATTTTGTCCCTACATATCCCAATTCGTGACCATCTTAGTTCAAGCTTGTAGGATATTACAAGAGACCTAATAAGGGTCATTGAGTCAAAAAGAGGTGTAAACTTGGATTACATTGCATGAAACTTGATAAATAAGAAGAATGGCCAAATGGGTACTCCAAAAAGGTTTCAGTTTTTTTGTTGAGTCCTTTTATCAAAATTTAGACTAGAAAAGGACTTAGGACATGGCTACAAGGAGCTAGGATAGGTGAAGGAGTGATGGTGGAAAATAGACTTAGAAATGGAGTTAGGCTATAAAATTTGTCACACACCATAAGGAGGAAAATGGGTGCCCAAAAATAGTTTTATTTTGTCTCAGTTGTTTGCGGATGATTCTATACATGAACCTGAAGAAGGAATTGTGCTTGAGAACGCAAGTAGTATAATTTTGAGAAAGTGAAGTGAGTAGAATATTTTTATTGATTTCATTGATTTTGGTGGTTATTATTGCTTAGAGTAAGACATTTAAACATTTTTTTCCCTAGGAAAATGTCTAATAAGTTAAATAAATCAATTTTTGTTTGTTTGAGAAGAATTCAAGGTGAATAAAGTGATTCATTTTGCAATATTAAGGGAATTTTTGTGTTATTTTGGATTATCTTACCTTTTTGTTGGGTTGAGTTTAATTATTATTTGTGTCACTTAGGCTTGGTATGCCAAAATGGAATCCTTTCTCCTTGCATCAATGTTCACTAGGTGTCACTCGACACTAATGTTTATATTTTACTGACAGGATGACTTCGTGCTCATCCACAATTAATATGTTGATGACTTATTCATCACGGATAGATCTTACTCAATGATTGATTCTATAAAGACTACCTTGGACAACAACCACTCCATTAAGGACTTAGGTTCGCTTTATTTCTTTCTTGGGATATAGATTAACTAATCTAACTTGGTAATTGTGATTGCATAACTTAAGTATGCCCTCAATTTCTTAGCTAGGTTTCACATGTCTAATTGTAAGCCCTATCTTACTCCATTATCTATTTCTCTACTCCTTGGTAAATGGTACCCCTCATTGGAATTTGGTGGGGAGCCGGTCTATCCGACTCACACTCGATTGGATATTTTATAAGTTATTGACATCATGTCCAAATTTATGCAAGAGCTTCATTAGCAACATTAGATAGCACCAAATTGGATCCTTCACTATGTTCATGGAACTCATACCAACGGAATTCACTACTTAAGAAGGGGTGGGATTGATTTAGTTGGATTTACATGTTTTTATTCAGATGGTGATCTCGAACATTAGAAATATACCTCCGGCTATATTTTATCTCTTGGTTCGGGTCTTATCGGTTGGTTGATAAAGAAGCATAATGTAATTGCAGTATATTCTACTAGAGCTAGAATACAAGGAGAAGTCAACATTTTCACAAAAGCTATTTGGCTGCGGGGATTCTAAAAAAGTTTGGTTTTCACTTTCAATGGCATACTATCATCTATTGTGACAACATGAGCACCATTTTAATATTATGAAATTTATTTCATCATTAGAGGAAAAATCATATTGATATCCACATGCATTTCATATGGTATTTTATCCATGGAGATATCATCAACTTGTAATATTGTAAGACTTTGATCAAAGTGCATACATCTTTACCAAACCCTTCATTGAATCCAAGTTTCTTCACTTGCACTCTCTTCTTGGGGTGAGGTATTCTACAATTTATCATCTTCTTTTGAGTTTCTATTCCTCTTCTCCTCTTCCTTTCTTCTAGAAAGATTGAAATTTGTACATGAGTGTCTTATCATACCTCAAGTTATCAAGACCCATATGACACATCTTTCTTAGTTGTCCAGGGATTCCTCTCTTCTTTTTTTTTTTCTTGCCACGTATCTACCTCATCTTTGATTAAGGGGGTGTTGGTTTGAGGTATTATATTTTCCTTGTCATCTACGAGGTAATTTCCACATCACACATGGTGAGTCATCTTACTTAGGTGAATCCATAGGTCATTATGTGTCATAGGAGTTATACGAAAATTTCTGTCATAGAATCTTGCATATGCATTATTGTGGCATACATGAGTTACTTTTTGGATCGTAACACTTGTCTCTCTTGAGGAGGTATGATGAGTCTTACATTGGGTATTACACAACACTCCTATTTGTACTCTTTTATTGTGATCTATGAGAATTAGTAGACTTGTTTTTATGGATGAATCTTGTTGTGATTAATTCTTTTTTATTATGTTGGAGTGCAACAATGTTAATGTGTATGGGTTTTGTTTGATCCTCATGGTTTAATCTCAAAAAAACCTCAAACCCTTGTAGTTGAAGATGCATTTCTAGAAAAAAAAAAAAGTTAGGAGGGTTATGGGGACCCTTGTGGACTTCAAATGTTGTTACCACTCCAAAGAGGTTTCAAATTGTATGTAATTCTCTTATAATGTGGTATCTACATAGTGCAATCATAAATTGATGATTTTTCTTTGACAATGCCTTTCTTGAGTTTCACACTTTCTCAAATACTTGGGAAATATCACTTTGCTTGCTTGTAGAGAGAATATGGAAAATCCTATACCTAGTAAGAGACTTCAAACCTATAGAGGGTGTTGTCCTAATCGGTTTGCATTAGTTAATTTATTTTTTAGGGAGTACTAAGTACCATTAGTGATTATTTTAACATGAGGAGAACATAAAGTGTCAAGACCCTAAATTAGGTATGATTGAATGTCTTATATAGGATTCTAATGGTTATTTTACAATGAAATCCAAGAGGGAATATTATTCCATATGAGCACAATGAAATTGAGATTTTGGGCTGAAATCATGTTGGTCACAAACCGTACAATAGGGTTAGGATTGACATGTGTCAATATTCACCAAAACCTATGGTGTTGCAAAAGAGGGAAAAAACATCTTTTGGGTTTCTAGGTCGAGAGGATATGTGTATTTAGATGCATTTTATGCTATAAAACCTTAGGAACTGATGACATAGAGGTATGGAAAGATAATAAAGTAATCAAATGGATATCAAGGTATCTTAAGAAAGAATAAGGAGATTGTACTTATGCATGCAAGTGGTAAATATCAAGATCAACATTATCAAAGGATAGATTTCCAAATTTGATTTTCTACACTACTTTGTATGAGGAGTATTGTTTCTTGTATAGGAACCACACCTTGGTTAGAGATCCATTAGACACTTAGAAAATTCATTCATTTTTCCATGGTTATCCACTTCACTACATATAATTATTATATTTATACCTCTCAACAAATATATCAATGTTGTCCTAAAATGCCTTATGTCCAAAAAGTAATGTTGTTATGTCTCGGACGTAATTCCTGGATTTGTAAAATTTGGTGCACTCTTCATGACTTTTAATTTTAATCCACAGTCACTTAGAAAGGCTCCTTTTCATGATATAAGGTGGTTAAGAAGTTTTATCTTTGAGTGGGGATTTATAGTACCACCTTATTTTCTTGTCTCTCTTTTGGGGACGAGTTTTTCCCACTAGGTTTTCTCCTTTTCTCCACTTTATGATATATTTTACATTATACGTTTGTACCTCATCAAGCCTTATTTCCAGGACCCACTTCTTTTCTACCCACCTAATCTACGCTTAAGGGTGTTTTTTGTAGGATATTTCCCACTATGTGGTTTTCCTACATGATGTAATTATCTTTTTAGGTTTATCATAGGTCATTAGGGAAAATTTACTTTAAGTCAATTTTATAATTGTGACTTGAGTTAATTACCTTTTGGGTGACCTAATGTATCACTATATAATGCAACCTCTTATGAAGGCATGTGCATGGAGATGAGTGATGAGAAAGTACACAAAATCCTTTTTGGCCATTTTTCACATAACGTGAGCATGTTATGGTTTGGATGTGTTCTAATGTGCTCATGTTATGGATTGGCATTTCTAAGCCATGACATGCTCACATTATGATATTTATAACATGGGTTTATTTTTTATTGTGTAAATATGAATTTTTTACTAAAAAAACAAAACGTGAGTGCATTATTGTAGACACCAAATTTGTGTCTTACGACCCCTTATGACCCGCATCTCATTTCGCAACCTAACCTCACCACCTAAACCTTACACAATTTTTATTAATTATCTTATAATTAATAAATCCACATCGCCTTACCCGCCACCTCACTTTGCCACCTCATCATGACCTAGCCCTAACCCTAAACTAAGCTAATTAAGACCCATGACTTAGTCTAGACTCACATCCATAACTAATGCCTCCTTACCGCACCAAAAGCCGACCTTCTAGCCACTTGACCAAGCCCGCGACTGATCTCTCGGGAGAAAGCGAGGGAAGGTGGGCTATTTTACTAAAAATAGCCTACTTTTTCCTTACCGATGTCGGTTCTACTCGACGCCGTCGGTTACGCAACCGCCATCGGTTCCTGTAAATGGGCTCCCAAGCAAAACAACAATTGGGAATTTCATTTTGGGAGAGATCAGTCAAAGGATTTCGGATCAGCAGAGAGCATTGCGAGCGAGAAGCGCAGAGTCAGATCTTCACTTGACAGAGAGTAGAGGCAGTAAAGAAACCGAGAAGTGTTTGCAACCAAGGAGATCAACTTGCATCTCGGTTAAAACCGATAAGTCGAGATCTTACATGTCCTTTTGTTATAACATTTCTTATGTTTCTTGAATCTCGAGTGCTCTAAATCCGTTTGAATCCATTATCCAACGTGCCATTGCCTCTAGCTGTCATTCTTTTGTTTCTAACCATCCCATTTCCTAAAAACTATCCAAAAACCAGCCATTACAAACACCACAACCAGTCCAGAAGATCCTAGAACCCACCGGTATCGGTTATCAATAACCGGCATCGGTTATAGGTAACCGCCATCGGTTCCCTTGATCAAAACCAGGAAAAACAGCCTTTCCCCTACCCAGTTTAATAAAATAATTTAATTGATATTTTACGGTCTTTTGTGTTAATTCACGTTAGAGGAAGCCGACCACCTTCGAAGGGAAGTTTTATATTTCCTGGGCCCAAGGCGTTTCCTCATTTATTGTTTAATCAAAATCTTGTGGTCTTGTGTTCTTATTTGCCAGGTAGTCCTTCCAAGACAAAAAGGAGTTCTCCACAGTTAGCCTGATCTTTCTCTACGGTACGCGCACACCATCTCGACATTCAGCAGGTATTCCTCCTTACCCTAATCTCATCTGTTTCTAAAAGGAATGAAAGGATAGAAACAACTCTATTCCCGAAGCTTGAAACATTAAAGTGAAACATTTTGGCATGCCGGTGGGACCCATTTTGGGTTTCTTTCTCTTGCTTATTTTCATTTTAGGAAGCATATTTCTTTGTTCTTTATTTTTGTTATATATTTAGTAAAGAATTTGTCTTTCTTTCTGGTTTCACATTAGTGGAAGTCATCTCTCTTGCTTCATCGAATATAATTTTCGATTTGGGTTTAAAACACGTGCATTGCATTCCTACTTGTTGTTCTCCAATTCTAGTGAACATAGATTAAGTAATGTGCAGTCGTACACGTGGGGGTGATATCCACGGTATTGACGGAAATTAACCTTAGTTTCACTTTGCACAACACATACGAATCACTTCACAATTAACACAAGCAGCTCAAACATCCCCCTTTTTGCGGTATTCCTCGCCCGATTGAGGTAACCTTATAAGCCAAAACAAACTTGACATTTCCCCTAGGTCTTGTTGTTTAGGATTCTGACATCATCTTACGTCTAAAGGCATAAGCCCACGATAACTAAAATTAACCCTAGGGTTAGTCTCTAGATTTGCGTGTGCCTCTTGCTTGTTTTCAAATCCTGTTTTCTCTGTCATACTTTGTCTTCTGTGATCAATAAGTTGCTAAACATACTCAACGTTGCTAAAATCAAATCAGCAGCCTTTTATATCTTCTTATCCTAGACTTTTGACACCGGCATCGGTTAAGGGACCGACGTCGTTTGATCTGTGACCGACACCGGTTACTAAACCGATATCGGTTACTGTCTTCATCAGCCCCTGACAAACCAGCAGCTTGCCAAATTCACCATTCAGAGGTTGTTTTTGTTCTTGATAGATTGAAACTTTCCTGTGTGTTCTGGTCTATGGTTGTCATCACTCGGAAGCAAGCCGCCGCCATGGTTTCACATGCCTGCTCTGTGTCTTTGCCTGAATCACCCCCTTCACATTCTATAGGGAACCCTACGGACACGGTGAGATCCCCAAATTCTGTAGGAGACAAGGACTTTGCCAAATTTCTAGATGCTAATCCCAGTGCGATAATACTATTTGTCTCATACTCGACCGTCACGCTTTGATGGTCAGCTCCTTATGGGCATGCCTATTAGTATAGCTGCTCATTTAGCTCCCACTCCTCTTGATAACAATACCTTACTTCTGCATCACTAGCCCCGTCTCCCAATCCATGACCGAGAGGTTCATACGACCCCGATTAGCTTTCCTTTGGTTAACCTTGACCCACGTATCGTTACCATTTGCCCTTATCTCATCTCTCTTTCATACCACTCCATTCATGACTTACTCTCTACCACCTATTCAACTTGAGCTTTCTTTCTCAAGCTCCGCCTACCTTTTCATTCCCATACACGTATCCAGTAACCTCAACACCTTATATGGGACATCCCTATTCTGTGGCACCATCATCTCATCCAACCACAGATTTCATCAAACAAATGATGGACAAAATGCAAAACCTGGAGGCTTCCGTTTCAGGAAGTCGTAGCGCCTTGACATACGAGCAAGTTTGTCGGGAGCCCATTCACCCTTCTGTCCCCCTTCATTCATATCCTCCTCAATGGGAGTTGCCAAAGTTTACTCGTTTTAACAGTAAAGAGGATCCTCAACAACACTTGCGATCATTTAGACATGCTTGTTATTTGATTGCCCATGATGATGCCTTGTTACTCCGCACCTTTCCCATGTCCTTATCAGGGCCTGCCTTGGAGTGGTACAGTGCTTTAACCCAGCACTCAATCTTCTCTTTTAACCAACTAGCCCAATCTTTCTTGGATCATTTCTCCATTAACATTGCCAAGAAAGTATCTATCACTGACCTCTATGCCATCCGACAATTCGAAGACGAATCTATCGCAGATTTCGTTGGACGATGGCGGGGCCTTATCAACCAACTTACGTATGCCTTGCCTCAAACCGAACTTATCGAACTGTTTACGCGGGCCTGCGCTAAGCACATCTCCCCTACCCTCCAAATTCAAACTTTCCACACATTCGACGAGGCCTTTACCATGGCTCGGAAGCTAGAAATTCGAGCCTTAGAAGAAGAGAAATTGCGGTTGCGTAACAAAAACCCCAATTTCCGAACTCCTGATTCTACCAACAAGCCCAACACCACCACTCCTCACGCGTCCACTTCTTCTAAATCAAAAGGAGATGTCCACGCGGTAATGTCAAATCTCAAACACCATCAATACTCTGCCGAAAACCACTTATAAGTACAAAGCCGAGCCCACCAATTACACTCCCTTGGGAGAAACTTATGGCGTCATCCTGGAGAAATTGCTCAAAGTGGGGTTATCACCTTGCCCCCTATTAAACCTCACTGGGTTTGACTCCACCCATGCAATACCTTCACAGTACAAAGAAAATGACTTTTGTAACTTTCACCGCGTAAAAAGGACATAGTCATGAAAGCTGCGCAAGATGTTGAAAAATATAGTGCGAGGAAATGGTTGTGTGGGGATATAACCCTCGATAATCCTAACGCCTTTGCTAACCGAAATCTGAAAATTTTCAACAAGCCATTCCCGAACCACTCGTCCAACAGTAACGTGAACCAAGATATCTTAGCCGAGGAGAGTGTTCATGAGATCCATGCGATCTTCGATTCTCGGCCAAAAGCCTCTATTGAAAAAATTTTTTTAAATCAAGCCTCTCCACCAACACAGGAGTTTGAACCTCCTTCACCACCATCAAGCCAAAGTAAAATCATTCCTTTACCCATAGAAGAGTTAACTGCCCGGACTTCTCTTCTCATCAACAAGTCTTCTTACACCACATCCCTACAAGGCGTGAGCGGATGCTATCTAATTTATCTATTTCCCAAACGTCCCCTTCTAGCACTCTTGCTACACAAGAGGAAGGCTCACCACTCCTTTTGACATCCTTAGATGAGAAATCTCTTACACTAACATCACCACATTCTTTAACGCGTGCCAGCCCTCGAACACGCCCTCCTACCTATTAGTCCCTCATCGCCTAAATCTTTTCAACGACCGGTTGACCTCTTAACATCTATTGATACGAGTGCCTCATCTACCTCCTGTGTCACACCCATGATGGGTGGAATTACAACCCACCTTTCTTCCAGTACCAAAATTACAAATCACACGAGAGGCTTTGTCATTCCACGAGAAGATAGAGAGGCCCTATGGGAACGTTTGAGTACCCCTTTTTCTACTCAAATGCAAAATGGTGATCTTGATGTCTCCACCATATACCCGAAGTGCTTGAGAAGCTTAAAATGCCCTGTTCTCACCTTCACCCCCCTCACCTCTACCAAATGCCCCGTCCACTTCCATCAACTTAACCAGATCTTCCCCTACGCTTGGGACCTCACCAATGCCCAGTCTAACACACCCGCCTAAGCGACTCGATCTATCCAAAAATAAATCCGTTCCGCCACCTAGGAGACAAACTCAATCCGTCCCCCTATCACAATCAAAACCATCATCGTCATACCTACCTTCCATATTGGGACCCCATCCCTCTACCTTACACCAATATATCATACCTCCTGTGTTTTCTTTAGAACAACCTACGCCTTCCGCACCTATACAGAAATTCCAGGGTATAGCAACACCGTCACTCCGCGTATCCTGTCCACCTATCAACCCTAAACAAATACCATCATCAAAAGATTTGTTTTCAGTTACTCCTATTTCCCCGTGGTTGTTTTCTGATACCACGTCATCTGCAGCCTCATCATCCAACATAGCTTCTGCGCCAAAGAAATCACATTTAGTAAAAACCATGTATCAACACCCCTCGGCTAAACCGCCACCCATACGAACTAACCACGCCCAAACATTACCAAAACCCACACAATCAATACCCTCATCCTCTTCCGATTTTGACCCACTCAAAGGATCTTACGCCAAAATCCTTGCTATGTTGGTGGAGAATGCGACCATTTCCCTACCTCCACTTAGACCTTATGACCCGTCTAAGCCCCGACCTATGGATTACGATGAGTCTAAAATCTGCGCTTATCACCGCACACTAGGACATGATGTGGAGGGATGCAAAGCTCTAAAAACCATCCTTCGCCAGTCACCTCTCTCGGATAGAAAGATTAAGAAAGACAACTTACGAAGGGAGAGACCTTTAGTTTCCATTCCCTCTCCTATACCATCTGTCCCCGCCTCACCAAGATCTATCATTATTACAACCCCACCTCGTGAAGACCATGAGTTATCCCCACCATCTTCCTCATCTCAGGTCTACGAGATTAATATGATTAGTGTCGCTACTCGAGGGCAGAAAAACAATGGAAAAGCAAAAGAAAACACACCTGCGGCATCTCTTTCTCCGTCAAACATCCCGATTGCACCACCACCTAAAGTGGTCATTCGCGGACCCGCCTATCCCATCTCTAATGGCATTGCCCATCGAAATATGATTAAACAGCTTCACCAATCGCCCGTAAAAATGACATTGTATGACCTCATTCAGACTTCTGAATCTCATCGACAAGCTCTCGTTGAGATCCTTGAGGATAGAGGTTTTACCTAATGTAACCCACTGTCACCTCCATTCTAACACCCAATCATGTTGCTTCTCTCACCAAAAACCCCTTTGCCCTGACCAACCACTTGTCTCTGTACAACAAGCTGCTGCAGTCAGTTTCTCTGAAGATGAAATTGTCGACTTTGGTACAGAAGATCCTGACCCTGCCCTTTTCATCTCCGCTTACGTCCGAGACATTCGAGTACGTCGGGTTATGATTGGGGGCGCTAGCCTAAACATCATCTCTTCAAAAGCCTTCCAACAGATGAACATCCCTTCTAGTTGCATGTGTGCCAACCCCATCATGTTGCGGTCATTCAATGACGCTATTACTTCTACCTTAGGCACCGTGATCCTCAACATTCGCGTAGGACCACGTACTTTACCCGAACTTTTCTATGTCTTGGAGGAGAGTTCGATATAATATATTCTTTGGGTCGTCCTTGGATCCGAGCCATGGGATGCGTTCCTCAACCTTACATAGATGTATAAAATTTGAGTACGAGGGAAGTCTTACACCGTAAAAGCTGACCCTCCCCCTTTAAAACCTGCAATATGTTATACCGCCCTAACGATGTGCTTATACCAATCAAGACACCCATACATTCAACCCAACCCATCCTCCTCAAATGTATCTCAACCATTCCACCCCAACCGCGCTTACGCCTTGATTGATGAAACCACCATCGCAAAAACCACTTCCCTTCCCATGACTAACATTCCAACCTCCGACCCCTTAGTAGATGTTTTTCAGCGCCTTACTGTTTGGGAGTACCGCCTATATAACGTTAGTTCTTTCCCTACCCCGCAGGAGTACGGACAATTACATGCACATCCCACCTACGACCGTCGCGTGGGGGAGATAATCTCTTACGGACCACCCTATTGCCGCACTAACCTAACATATGGGGGTGTTGACGCATCCTCCATTACCCCTGAACCTCCTCTTGGTGTGGTTCCTTTCCAATCCGATTTTCAATACTTGACAAATCATCGTTTCGCCCTCACCTTCTTGACTCGCTGTGCGTGGAAAGGCTTTGGTTTTGGCCTTTACGAACAAGGCCGACATACACTCATTCCCGTGACTACCCGTAAACATAATGATCGCAGTGGTCTCGGTTTTCCCGAAACACCTACTGGGAGACACCTCTGTCGGTTGTATCTTAGAAGAAGAAGGCGTCGCCCCTACCAAACCATCATCACCCACTTTTCCATCATCACCTCAGAATCTATAGACCACGAATCCATCCCCCTAACTTTTTTCATAAATGCTATCTTCATAGGTCCTCTCACTTATCAACGCGATAATGAGGACCCATCTTCTCTTCCCCTTCTGTATCCAGACATGATCGAAGAGGATTCGCCTTTGATTAATGTTGTTGAATGCCAGGATGACGACTCCATCCTCACTTACCTTGGCGCGGATGATTCTTATATTCAACGAGCCTTGCCATCTGAAACCCAAACTATGCTGAACGAATCTACCATAGAAATCAATATCCACACGGAGGAGGATCCTCACATTGTGAAGATTGGACAATCTCTTAACACATCAGAACAAGCCACCTTTACTACCTTTCTCCGTGCTCGTAACCAAGCTTTCGCATGGTCTTACGCTGACATGCCAGGAATTGATCCTACTATCGCCGTCCATAACATCACCCTAAACCCCGATTCCAAACCAGTCAAACAGAAATTGAGAAAAATGCATCCACGCATTGCTCTCTTGGTCAAAGAGGAGCTCCAACGACTCCTTTCTGTTTCCTTCATCTTGCCTATTGACTATCCTCAATGGATTTCTAACATCGTACCTGTCACTAAAGCGACAGGGGGACTTCGGATATGCACAGATTTCCGGGATCTTAACCTCGCTTGCCCCAAGGATGACTTCCCCCTCCCAAGTATTGATCAACTTGTTGATCTCACTGCGGGCCATGAAATGCTTTCTCTCATGGATGGCTTTTCAGGATACAACCAAATTTTGGTTGCCCCTGCCGATCAACACAAAACTGCCTTCATAACTCCTTGGGGAACCTTCTGTTATCGTGTCATGCCATTTGGCCTTAAGAATGCTGGGGCTACCTATCAGCGGGCTATGACCTACATTTTTCATGACATTATGCACACTATCCTTGAAGACTATGTCGACGATCTTCTCGGCAAGTCTAAACATCGTAGTGAACATCTCGATGTTTTAACCATTATTTTGATCACTTGTTACAATATTCTGTCCGCCTTCAACCGAAGAAATGTGTCTTTGGTGTTCTTTCGGGAAAACTTCTTGGCTTTATCGTCTCTTTGCGTGGCATTGAGGTCGATCCATCTAAAGTCAAAGCTATCCTAGAAATGCCCCCACCCAAAATCTCAAACAATTGCGTAGTTTACAAGGTAAGCTCAATCTATCCGACGTTTCATCTCCCGACTCTCGGATCGGTGTCAACCTTTCCATCACCTCCTTAAAAAGGATATTGCATTCCAATGGAGCGAAGAATGTCACCAAGCCTTGAAGCTCTCAAATCTTATCTCTTGCAGCCACCGTGCTTATCCCACCCCAAGACAACCGCCCTTTCTACCTTTACCTTTCCGCCACCGACCACATGTAGAGGAGCCATGCTTGCACATCGTGACTCGAGAATCACGAACAAGCCGTTTATTATATAAGTCGTACTTTGGTGGACTATGAGACTAGGTAGAAACATGTAGAAAAATTGTGCCTTGCCCTATCATTCGTTGCCACCAAACTCCGACACTACCTTCTAAATCACAAGACTTTCATCATCACCAATCTGAGACCCCATCCATTACATGTACGCCAAACCTCATCCGAACCAACGCATTGCTAGATGGCTCATGCTTCTCGCCGACCTCAACCTTGAGTTTATCCACGAGAAATCAATCAAAGGACAAACCATCGTGAGACCAACTTGCGGACGCTCCTTTCTGGGGAACAATTTACCAATTTCACATTTCGACGAACTCATCACTACTCTTTCCCTCACGGAGGAGTCATACCCAATGACCCTCTTCTTCGATGGATCTAAATGCGGAGCGGCGGAGGAGCCGGTGTTGTTCTCATTCCTCTCAACGCTGAACCTATGCCTCTTTCATTCCGACTTGATTTCCCTTGCACTAATAATACAGTGAATACGAGGCCCTTGTGCAGGTCTCAGTTGCATTACACTTAGGTATCAAATCTATCAACATTTTTGGCGACTCTCAATGGTGGTAGTCAATCAAGTTATGGGCGTCTACTAATGCAAAAAAATGAGGAACTTCAAAAATACAAACACTACGTGGATTCACTTCTAGCTTTATTTACCCACTATTCTATACAAACCATTCCCGCTCCACTAACAAATTTGCGGATACTATGGCTTGCTTAGCCTCGTAAATTCCCTTGCGCATTGACTACGAATTATTCGTCGTGGTCCAACAACTTTTGCCCCATCCTATTCAACCCGGTAGTTTGTATGATAAATCTGTGTCCACTAATTCACAGGATACAGGTACCACCAATTCCACGACTACCTTACAAATCTCTGTCCTCCCACTGACCTTACTAGTAAGCAGCAAACGTGCTTTTCTTAAAAGTGTTTCGCGCTATGTTGTCATGGGGGACTCCTCTATAAACATGGCTTTGATGGTATCCTCCTTCATTTGTCTAGCGGCGCGGAGGCCACTCATACCATCCAACGAGTCCATGACGGTATTTGTGGTGGACATTTTAGCGGCCTTGCCGTGGCCAAACGAATCCTTCACCTTGGTTATTATTGGCCTACTCTCAATAACGACTGCTACGAATATGTTAAGCGTTGTGTTATGTGTCAGCAACATGCCAACCTTCAACATACTCCTAGCCACCCGCTCCAGATCGCTCGAGATCTTTGGCCCTTCTCACAATGGGGTTTAGACCTTATTGGTGAGATTCACCCAACCTCTTCACAACGTCACCGTTGGATACTCACAGCGACCGAATATTACACAAAATGGGTGGAGGCTATTCCACTCATTTCAATCAAAAAAGAAAAAATTGTCGAGTTCATTAACCACCACATTATCTGTCGTTTTGGTGTTCCTCATCGCCTGATAATAGATAATGGAAAATCTTTCAAAAACAATTTGTTACAAGACCTTTGTGACAACTTTGGTATCAAACTTAGTTTCTCATCACCTTACTATCCACAAGCCAATGGGCAAGCCGAGTCCTCTAATAAAACACTCACCAAAATCCTCATGAAAGTTGTCAATGAACGGAAGAAATTGGCACGATCACATTCCCTTTGCTCTTTGGGCTTATCGTACTAGCATTCGTGCTTCTACTAATGCCACACCTTTTCTTTGGTATACGGTGCAGAGGAGGCTGTTTGCCTCGGAATGTTCGAAATACGGGAAATACCCTCCTTAGAATATCCTTTCATATTTTAGAAACAAATGAGATTAGGGTAAGGAGGAATACTGTTGAATGTCGAGATCTTGACCTTCAAATCTATCAAAAACGCATTAAACGTCTTATGATAAGTGACTTCGTGGAGAACCTTTTGGTTGGAAGGATCTTGTTCTTAAATAAGAATCACAAGACCACAAGATTTTGAAAACAATAAATGAGAAATTTGCTCCCAATTGGATCGGGAAATATATAAACTTACCTTGGAGGTGGTACTTATCGTTTAGCTTGAATTAACACAAAAGCTGAAATATCAATTAAATTCTTGACCATTCCGGGTAGGGGAAAGGTTGTATTATTTCACTGGTTTTATCAAGGGATCGCTCGTCCTTGAGCTCACTTACCTACCCTAACCGATGCCGGTGTTATTATAATAATATCAATCGGGCTCACATAGTTTGATCTCACCTCCCTTGATGATGGTGTCCCCTTGTAATGTCTAGGTTTTTGATAGTTTTTAGGAAATGGGATGGTTAAAATAAAAGAATTCTTAGGGGATTTTCTTGAGTCAAACTTGGATAATGGATTCGAAACGGATTTAGGAACATCGAGTCAAGAAACATAAAAATGTTGCTAACAAAAGGATAGCTATATACCGGAACTATTCTGATTTATATGGTTTTCCCCGAAGAGATAGCTATGTTGATCTCCTTGGTACTATAAATAGACCTCTCCCTCGAAGGACAGCTATCAAGTGAAGATCTGGACTCGGATGCTTCTCGCATTGATGCTTCGTTGATCAAGAATAATACAATCAATCTCCCAATGTAGACTTCCCATCGTTGTTTTCAATGGGAGCCCATTTGAGGAAGGACTTTTGAGTCATGGACTTGTCTATTTAGGGTAGGTTCTCTTTCGTCAGAGCACTCACTTTATAAAAAGTAGGCTATTTTTAGTATATCATACCTCACCTCACCACTTGTTTCCGAGATAAGGATGTGACGTATATCCGATATATGGTGAAAGTCAACTCTTTTCAGTAGGAGGCTTTAGTTATGGATGTGAGTCTAGATTAAGTCATGGGTGTTAATATAGTTTGTAGTTAGTTTAGGGTTAGGGCTAACTGATGAGGACACTCTTTCCTCTTTGCCTCGCGATGTAGGATTTATTAATTATAAGATAATTAATAAATAATTCCCTGTAAGGTTTAGGTGGTGAGGTTAGGCTGCGAAATGACCTACGGGTCAACATCGCCCATACCTTAAGACTAAAATTTGGTCAAAATCTTATCATTAGCCCCTTAACCATACCCAAATTGTAGAATTCACTCTCTCACTGGTCCTAAGGGAGAACTAATATGAAGTGGTTTCTTGTGTTAAAGATATAGGTAAGGCCCCTCAAATGGGGTATCAAGAGTTGAGCTGACCATCCCCTACGGGAAATCAGGATGTGGGTGATAAAATATTTGTGTGTAGAGAGGATTTAAGGTGGTGGGGTAGGTCTTTATCCTTTTTCAAAACACCGAAAATCAAAACAAAAACAATCTTATTATTATGTAATAAATCAACATACATATTCGGTTTTATTTAGATGTTAAGCAAATACATCTTCTCAATCATCGACAAATGTCGAAGTTTATCCAAACAAGGGTGATATAATCGCGGTATCCAAGGCATAGGAAGTGGTTTCTCATGTTAAGGATATAGGTAATCCCCCTCAAATCCGGAACGTTGAGTGAGCATGAAATCGGGGATAGGGTTGATAAAAGGTTGGTTTGTGAGTAAACAGGATGGTAGGCAAGGTGGTGGGGTAGGTCGAGGAAGTCGAGGACCCATAATGAAATGCAAAACACGACTAGGGTGACATGATTTGACTACACAAGGTACATGATGGATGTATAAAATCGATGATTGTTATCCAAACAAGGGTGATATAATCCTGGGTGGTAGCCAAGTGCATAGAAAGTAGCTGGGACGGGTTAGATGGGTAGGTGAGGTGGGTCAGTCAACGTTTAGGCATGTTGGGTCAGTGGATGGTTTGGTTGAAGGTTAAGGCCGGTCTGGGTGCGGGCAAAGATGGGCGAGGCCTTGGGTCAAGGACCCTAATCATGCTAAAACACGAGGCCTTAGGTCGGGCCGAATGGTAGGTGAGGCCTTGGGTCGGGCCAAATAGGTAGGTTAAGGCGTTGGTCGGGGATGGTAGGTTGAGGATCGGCAGGTCGAGGCCAAGTGGGTGGGCGTTAAGGCCTGGGTCGGGTTAGGTGGGTAGGGCGAGGCCGTGGGTCGGGCCGAATGGTAGGGCGAGGCCTTGGGTCGGGCCGAATGGTAGGTTGAGGCCTTAGGTCGGGCCAAATAGGTAGGTTGAGGCCTTGGGTCGGGCCGAATGGTAGGTTGAGGCCGTAGGTCGGGCCGAATGGTAGGTTGAGGCCTTGGGTCGGGCCAAATAGGTAGGTTGAGGCCTTGGGTCGGGCCAAATTGGTAGGTTGAGGCCTTGGGTCGGGCCAATTGGTAGGTTGAGGCCTTAGGTCGGGCCGAATAGGTAGGTTGAGGCCTTGGGTCGGGCCGAATGGTAGGTTGAGGCCGTAGGTCAGGCTGGTCAAGTGAACAAATGTTGTGCAGCAAAGGTGGACAGAGGCGATATTGGTGAAAAAGAGGCAAGGAGTAAAGAAGGGCAAAGAATGGGGTGAAAGTTGGGTATCGAACCGATGTCGATTCTGCATGACCGATATCGGTTAAGGGACCGATACCGGTTTCTTAGGGCAAAAAAAAAGAAACCGACATCGGTTAAGGTCGAAAAACCTATAAAAAGAAAAAATACGGCCTGTCATTGTCACTTTTGTTATTTGCAATCCAAATTGACTTGTCTGACGTGGAGAGTTGATTTGGAGGGTTATTGAGTGAGGTGGAGCTATTTGATTGGCGGAGAGAGTTGATAGTGGGCCCGATTGAGGAGGAGGCAGCAGGTGATTGGCCGGGGACCCAGCAGATCAGGATTGGAGCCATGGCACAGGCAGGAGGAGCTGGAGGGGCTGGACCAGCTGGACCGCCACCACCCATCCCACCACGACGACGTGTCGTCGTACCGGTAGGTTCTAAACTCTTTATTTTATGCATTTGGTTGTATTAAGTGAGATTGGGGGTTTGGGTAGGAATTTAGTTGTTTTAGGAAATGAGGAGTAAATAGACGTAATTTGAAAAAGAGAGAGGGTAGATAGGTAAGATAGGGTAAGGCGGCTAGGTGTGTAAAATTTGGGGGTGTTTGGGTGGGTAGATGGGTAAAAATAGGTGAAAAATGGTCTTTGGGGGCCGCGCGGGGGTTCGGCTCGGGCAGGAGACAGTGACCGATGTCGGTCACTAGGCGACCGGCATCGGTCGCAAAAGCATAGGGTGAGGTTGAAATGGGGGACCGGCATCGGTCGCGTATCGGCCGGTATCGGTGGGGAAGGTTGAGGGTGGAGTTGGGATGGGATTTAGGGTTTATGGTTTAGGTTTGAAGGTGGGTTGGGTGGCTTGTTGGGGTGGGGTTGGGATGGGAGTTAGGGTTTATGGTTTAGGTTTGAAGGTGGGTTGGGTGGCTTGTTGGGGTGTGGTTGGGGGTTTAGGGTTTGGGTTTAGGTTTGAAGGTGGGTTGGGATGGGATTTAGGGTTTATGGTTTAGGTTTGAAGGTGGGTTGGGTGGATTGTTGGGGTGTGGTGGGAGTGGGGTGGGAGTGATTGAATGTGTTTGGGATGGGGTTTAGGGTTTGGGTTTAGGAGTTGAAGGTGGGTTGGGGGCTTGGAGAAGGGTGTGGTTGGGTGTGGTGGTTGGGTTGGGTTTTTGGGTTATGGTGGGAGTGAAGGTGGGTTGGGTGGATTGTTTTTGGGTGTGGGTGGGAGAAGGGTTGGTGTGGGGTTAGGTTAGGGGTGGAGAAGGGTGAAGTGTGGGGTTAGATTTTGGGTGTGTTTTGGGGGGTTTTACAAAAGGGGGTTTAAATGGTAAAGTAGATGTTATAATAAAGAGTAGGTCTAAGAATGTGGGTTGGTTTTGCGGGCACGTCGGCGAGTTGATGATGCGTGATAGGATGCCTCCACTATTGAGTAGGATGAGGCCACACGTATATGTGGCGCATTGGGCCATCATGCGCGAGGTGGGACTCGGCGGGGTCTAGAGGTACGGAGCGATAGAGAGGGATCACGGCTGATGGTCACCCTCATCGAGAGATGGGATCGGCGGCCAATATGTTCCATCTGCGCCGACCGTAGGGAGATGACCAGTCACATTAGAGGATGTGTATCGCATCCTGTGGCTACCGATCGAGGAGAGGCGGTCTTCGAGTAGATTCAGAGATGCGATGGGCGACAAGATTGCAGGTTTTTGGGGATGCGGCCGCGCATCGACCTACCATAGCGCGAGTATCGGGTGCGGTGACATGTACCGTGCGCATCGTCACGAGACACACGGCAGCGGTGTTGATGATGGTTGGGATCACTGCCGCCCTCCCGGACTCGAGAGGAGGCCGCTTCCACGAGCATTGATGGGGAGTGCTGCTGGAGATGGTGGAGGAGCACACACTATTATGCATGGGCACTAGTATATCTAATGCGATTATACGAGGAGTTATGGGGCTATCGCCGGAGGAGGCGATTTGGTATTTGTTCTACATTTTTGTTGCACTGTTGGGCATACGAGCACATCGTATGCATCAGGCCAGTAGGGCTACCTCAGCAGCCAGGGCCACAGGTCGTATACCGATATGGCTTTCAGAGGTGGTTGGGGGTCGTGGGCCAGCCACGAGCAGTTGTTGCAGGTCGGGATGTGGTCTATTATAGACACTTGCTAGAGGGCCTTACAGCAGTAGACATTGTATGGAGACCCTACAGAGGTCACCAGCCTGGCAGAGGAGCCCGCGTACAGCTGCGCCTGATCCAGTATACATTCTGGATAGCAGGACGGAGGCCGGGAGAGTACGAGCGGATACCCCTAGAGAGGGTACGCAGGCAGATGGGGCTACGACAGGACGAGCCACCTCCCCTCCCTCAGTACAGGAGGGATGATGTAGAGGCCCCACTGCCAGCGCCACAGCCTTTGGATCCAGACTGGGTAGCGGAGAGACCAGCAGGTGAGGGTGTGGATGATGCCGGGTGCACGGGAGCATACAGGGTGTGGTGGGCTGGGCAGAGAGCAGCGAGGATAGTACCGCCTGCGCAGCCAGACTTGGCTCTTGCAGTTATAGGAGAGAGGATCATCTCGGAGGTCGGAGTGCGGCTCTTACGGGGCGGTTAGCTGCTGCGCAGGCACAGATAGGGGCCTTACAAGGGCAGCTAGCTCGAGGCTCGAGCACAGCATGCAGTAGCCCCACCACCAGCACCACAGCCACGAAGTGCGAGTACGAGGCAAGAGCACCACCACGGCACCACGGCCACAGTGCAGTACAGTAGCATGCAAGAAGAGCAGCACCACCGCGGCCACGGAGTGCAGTGCATGGCTCGGGGGTATTGGTGTTGGGTGCCAGGGGACCAGCCCCAGCTCCTTCGGTGGCGCGAGATCGCTATATGGAGGTTAGAGCAGAGGCCCGATATTATCAGGATATTCTTGATAGTACCGGAGTCGAGTATCAGGCGTATGCAGCGCATAGGGCCGAGACCTCGCACAGCCAGAGATCTCAGGGAAGGGCAGCCACAGCTGGCGTGTCCGTGACAGGCAGGAGGCGAGAGGCACCACAGGGACCAGCGGGGAGAGGTGCCGAGGGCGGTGGGGAGAGCTGATAGATCCCCGACATGGTTTTGTATAGGGACATGGGCACCGGTCTGCGAACCGGTTGTATTGATAGAGGCCTGCGTGCCGACATTTATTCATTGCATTGATTCATTTATTTATTATATACCGGACTGCGAGCCGAGTACGGGTTGTACATTTGATACCTCTACAGGCGAGTATATTTTGATATGAGAGACCGGCTGCGAGCGAGTCGAGATTTTTGGTAGGTATTGCGGCTGCGTGCGGCTTTGGTATATTATGAGATCACAGAGGCCCCGATGTAGGGCACATTGTATTTGTGAGACTGGTATATATATAGAGAGACGATGTTTTGATCCTTGTGCGGTGTTCAAAATGTGTTTAAATGTTTTGTTAATGGTTGGTAATATGTAATGTATGATAAGTTTTAGTTTTGATAGATGGATGATGTTGATGTTTTTGTTTTGTTGTACGTATGTATGAATGATATGTGATGTGATGAATTGTTAGTTTTGTGACATTGTGATATATGTAACTGATGAATGGGATCCAAATGATGTATAGATTGATAGTTTCTTGATATTCGTAGTTGATGGTTGTGTATTTGTATAAAATAAATGATGTTTAATGAAATTATAATGCTATGTGTGGTGGATGAACAAATGTGGTAAATTGTGTTGTTTATGCAGCAAAAGGCGGCGCGACAAAAATTTAGATGAGAAATGAAGAAAAGAACCTGTTTGAGAAAAGATAGGTGTCGGTTGGGTAACCGATATCGGTAGTTATATGAACCGATATCGGTTATATGACCGATATTCGGTTATATGACCGATACCGGTTATTTAGGTATGAGCTTTTCTAAAAATAGAAAAGCTAGGGTGGCAACTTAAGTTTTAATTTTAGAGCCATGCAAGAGGTTAAATACGCGAACGCGACGCGCGCTTTTGACACCGAGACGGTATTTGCATGAGAGATTTGGGTGAGAAGGAGAAAAGAGACAAGGAAAGTGAATGTGATCCGAGATTAGAAGGAGAAAGACAAAGTTGAAAAGAGTGGTGATCATGGCGGGAACGAGGAGAAGCATCCGGCGAGGCAAGGATAGGAGGGAAGACAAGGGCCACCTCAGTGCTGCAACCCAAGAGGTATCATTTTGTTTGTGATTTAACTCTTTTGCATGTTTTTGAATAAGATGGGGGAGAGTAGGTGGGTAGATATGAGAAAGAAAACATGATAACAAGGGTTGCAGGTGAGGTAAGTGTTACAGGGTAGGCAATCAGGGGTTGCAGGTATGTTTGTATGTATAAAAAGGAATAAACGAGCAAATTATTGTCGTAGGTGGTTGTTTTTTTTTTTTTTTTTGGGAAGGTGTATATAATTGACAGTGACCGGTAGCGGTTAGGGAGAACCGGTATCGGTTACTCAACCGATATCGGTTATGTATAACCGGTACCGGTTACTGGAGGAATTTCCAGAATGTTTGAAAAAACCCTGACGGATTGAATGGTTGTTTGTTGTTTTGGTGTATGCAGGCAGAGGCAGGATTGAGGATGAATGATAGTGTGCCAGCGCTGTTGTCACGAATCCGAGCGGATGTAACACCAGCGGAATGGACATTGATAAATCGTTTGGGGTTAAGTGGAATCCGTTATTATTCACGAATCGCACGTAACCATGGTATGTTACAGGCGTTGATTGAAAGATGGAATCCCGAGACAAATACCTTCTATCTGCCAACAGGTGAAATGACAGTAACATTGGAAGATGTGTTTCGGATTTTGAGACTTCCTATTACAGGAGAACCAGTATATCAGGCACTACCTAGCGCGGCACGGGGAGCGATAACAGCAGTATTTGGTCCATACGCATGAGATTTGACACAGCGAGGTTTATCGTTTACATATGGGGTAATGTATGCAGCACACCCTGAGGAGACAAGGTTAGCAGTGATATTAATGATAGCAGTAGGGTATTATGCATTACCGAGGGTGGAAGGGGGAAGATTTCCAAAGGCATTGATGTGTGTTATCTGGGAGATGATAGAAAGGAACGTTACGTTTGCATGGGCACCTGCATATTTGGCGGAGCTATACAGGGGTTTATGGGCTTGTAGGCGAAATCACAGGACGACACTGGATAGTTCATACTTATTACACTGTTGGGCCTATGAGCACATTGTTTGTGTGCGACCAATAGGCCGATCCATCCAGGCAGGAGAGACCGGAGTACAGAGGTTGGGATTCAGACGATGGGTCCAAACAGAACAAGAGGCCAGATCCCAGGCCGTGATGGGTGATATTGAGTATTACAGGCAGGTATGGGAGAGAGTGACGGTTGCGGATATCTGTTGGAGGCCATACGGAAACTATATGGTAACAGAGAACATAGCTGAGGAGTTGAGGGGTGTAGAGCGAATGAGGTGGATCACGGGGCACGAGGCTAGGTGAATATGAGAGGATTCCTATAGATCGCGTGCGGCGAAAATTTGGATTTGTGCAGGATATACCCCTGGCTTATAGACCATATATGAGGATCGACGCCGAGGCAACATTCTCACCTCCCCGGCCAACACCTCCAGAAGGGCCTGAAGAGGTAGCAGCTGATCGCAGGGTAATGGATGCGGGAACGACAGAGGCCTATAGATTATGGTGGGTAGAAGAACGGTGAGGTGTGCGTGAGCGCCCTGACATAGAGGTGATTATAGCAGAGAGGGATCGTCTGCAGCGTTTGGTTCGGCAGCTTTAAACGCAGTGAATGAGACAAGGGGATTGTTAGTGGTTGCGAGTCACGGGCAAGGAGACTAGAGGCGAAGTCCTCCATGTGAGCCAATCAAATAGCTCCACCTCACTCAATAACCCTCCAAATCAAATAGCTCCACCTCACTCAATAACCCTCCAAATCAACTCTCCACGTCAGACAAGTCAATTTGGATTGCAAATAACAAAAGTGACAATGACAGGCCGTATTTTTTCTTTTTATAGGTTTTTCGACCTTAACCGATGTCGGTTTCTTTTTTGCCCTAAGAAACCGGTATCGGTCCCTTAACCGATATCGGTCATGCAGAATCGACATCGGTTTGATACCCAACTTTCACCCCATTCTTTGCCCTTCTTTACTCCTTGCCTCTTTTTCACCAATACCGCCTCTGTCCACCTTTGCGGCACAACATTTGTTCACTTGTGCAGCCTGACCTACGGCCTCAACCTACCATTCGGCCCGACCCAAGGCCTCAACCTACCATTCGGCCCGACCCACGGCCTCGCCCTACCTATTTGGCCCGACCCAAGGCCTTAACCTACCTATTTGGCCCGACCCAAGGCCTCAACCTACCTATTTGGCCCGACCCAAGGCCTCAACCTACCATTCGGCCCGACCCACGGCCTCGCCCTACCTATTTGGCCCGACCCAAGGCCTTAACCTACCTATTTGGCCCGACCTACGGCCTCAACCTACCTATTTGGCCCGACCCAAGGCCTCAACCTACCATTCGGCCCGACCCACGGCCTCGCCCTACCTATTTGGCCCGACCCAAGGCCTTAACCTACCTATTTGGCCCGACCTACGGCCTCAACCTACCATTCGGCCCGACCCAAGGCCTTAACCTACCTATTTGGCCCGACCCAAGGCCTCAACCTACCATTCGGCCCGACCTAAGGCCTCAACCTACCAATTGGCCCGACCCAAGGCCTCGCCCTAACCTATTTGGCCCGACCCAAGGCCTCAACCTACCCATCCGGCCCGACCCAAGGCCTCGCCCTAACAATTTGACCTGACCCAAGGCCTCAACCTACCCATCTAACCTGACCCAGGGCCACCGCCCAACCACTTGGCCTGACCCAAGGCCGTATCACTTCCATACCATACCCACAATCAACGTTTTATTTTATACATCCATCATGTACCTTGTGTTCAATCGAGCTCACCTGTTCGTGTTTTAGCATGATTAGGGTCCTTGACTTGATCTGTCAACCAGCTTTGCCCAGACCAAGACCGTGATGTTTATCTCAACCAAACCAACCTTTTGGCATCGTCGAACATGCCTAAACGTTCCGGTACCTTACCGTTATATACCCCGAGCTACTTCATATGCTTGATACCAGGATTATATCACCCTTGTTTGGATAAACTATCGACCTTTGCCTATGCATTCCGCTGGTTGCTTCATAGTCAAATCAGTACCCTAGTCGTACTATTGCATTTCAACATGCGTCTCGCTTCCTTGGACCTACCCCACCACCTTCCATCCTCTCTACCACATATACCCTTTATCAACCCTATCCCCGATTTCCCGTTCACTCAACTGGGTGATAGATTTGAGGGGATTACCTATATCTTTAACATGAGAAACCACTTCATATTATTGTCCGCGCACTTTACGTAACAAGCTACACGCAATAAGGGGCTAATGTAGACACCAAATTTGTGTCTTACGACCCCTTATGACCCGCATCTCATTTCGCAACCTAACCTCACCACCTAAACCTTACACAATTATTTATTAATTATCTTATAATTAATAAATCCACATCGCCTTACCCGCCACCTCACTTTGCCACCTCATCATGACCTAGCCCTAACCCTAAACTAAGCTAATTAAGACCCATGACTTAGTCTAGACTCACATCCATAACTAATGCCTCCTTACTCGCACCAAAAGCCGACCTTCTAGCCCACTTGACCAAGCCCGCGACCGATCTCTCGGGAGAAAAGTAGGAAGGTGGGCTATTTTACTAAAAATAGCCTACTTCCTTACCGATGCGGTTCCTACTCGACCGCCGTTACACGTAACCGCCATCGGTTCCCTGTAAATGGGCTCCCCAAACCAAAACAACGAATCGGAATTTCATTTTGAGAGATCAGTCAAAAGGATTTCTGGATCAACAGAGAGCATTGCGAGCGAGGAACAGAGTCCAGATCTTCACTTGACAGAGCAGAGACGAGTAAAGAAACCAGAAGTGTTTGCAACCAAGGAGATCAACTTGCATCTCGGTCAAAACCAGTAAGTCAGATCTTACATGTCCTTTTGTTATAACATTTCTTATGTTTCTTGAATCTCAAGTGCTCTAAATCGCTTTCAATCCATTATCCAACGTACATCATTGCCTCTAGTTTGTCATTCTTTTGTTTCTAACCATCCCATTTCCTAAAAACTATCCAAAAACCAGCCATTACAAACACCACAACCAGTCCGAAGATCCTAAGCCACCGATATCGGTTATCAATAACCGGCATCGGTTATGTAGTAACCGCCATCGGTGCCCTTGATCAAAACTAGAAAACACCTTTCCCTACCCAGTTCAGCCAAGCAATTTAATTGATATTTTACAGTCTTTTGTGTTAATTCACGTTAGCAGGGAAACTGACCACCTTCGAAGGGAAGTTTTATATTTCCTGGGCCCAAGGCAGTTTCCTCATTTATTGTTTAATCAAAATCTTGTGGTCTTGTGTTCTTATTTGCAGGTAGTCCTTCCAAGACAAAAAGGAGTTCTCCACAGTTAGCCTGATCTTTCTCTACGGTACGCGCACACCATCTCGACATTCAACAGGTATTCCTCCTTACCCTAATCTCATCTGTTTCTAAAAGGAATGAAAGGATAGAAACAACTCTATTCCCAGAAGCCGAAACATTCCGAGTGAAACAATTATAACGTGAGTATGTCCTTTTTCTTTGGCTTGGATATCTAAGCCTAAGGTTTAGACTATGTAATTCGTGAATAAATCTATTTTTATTAGAAAAACATAACAATATCAATTATATACCCCAATTTCTCATGTGGTATGAGACAATATTCCAAAAAAAAACATGACTATGACGTCAAGCTCTATTTTACATTTGTGCCAATGTATTTCTTTCTAAAATCTAATTAGTTTAAGATTTTCATCCTTAATTTCTTTTACTAGTGCCTTCTTTTCTTGCTAAAACACATGTATCATTTTTTATAGATAATTTATGATTTTCTCATCCAAATTTAGAAAAATTATCAATCTAAACTCCATTCTACACACATTCAAAATTTTGATTTTTTAACTTTTTTTTCTCAAAATTAGGGGTGTAAACTCAAATATTTTATTTTTAGGATGCGTTCACTTTGAAAATTAGTAAAACATTATAGATTCATCCAAAAAGTATGAAAAATTAGTGAGACCTCATACATGGTCTTAGCTAACTTTATACCAAAGGTATTTTTAAAATAGTTTACTGAAACTTAAAAATGGGGGTGCACACACAACACTTGTGATATCTTTTTAACACAAAAATAGGCACACTTTGTGTTCCCACCACATTTGACCTTCTTAATCTCTATCCTTTTCAAAAAAACTTAGTAGTTTAAAAATTAGATTTAAATCACTACAATTATTTTTCTTATCACATTGTCACATGTTGATCATATGCATGTTAAATTATTAGTGAAGTTCAATTTTTGCTGATTTGAGGGGAAATGACCACTTTTGACCCCCTTTTGGTCCCCCATTTCCATGAACTTATCCATGCACATTTTTATGATGTTTTTATGCATCAACGAACATTTTCTTGTTTTGTTGAATACAAGCTTCTTCATTGAGTTTTTTTAGATTTCACCACTCCACATAGGTTTTTCTTTGTGCATTTGATTATATCTAGACACAATCCTTGATTATGGAGCACTCGACATAAATTTTTTATCATTACATCTCCTAAGTATTGTAAATACTCCTCATTCTCTCACTTATCTACTCAAAAATTATAGGACTATTCTAAATTATTATAAACATATATTATCTCCTACTAGTCATCTCTTAGTAATTTCATTATAGCTTTTTTCCTTTAAACACTTCCATCATATAGGACACTAGTTTCAAATGATGACGGCTATATTTGGGCAAGTAGTGTCCTCTTATTATTAATGGTCAAATTTCTTAGGTTTATTTTAATTCTCCATTCTAGGTTGGACTTCTTGAGACATTACATCACAGAGAAATGTAAAAAAGTGAATCAAATGATGATTTGGTTCACAATTTAAACTCTCAAAGTCATACTTCTTCTTTTTATTTCCATAGAACACATTTTTGTGTGTGTGTGTGTGTGTGTGTGTGTGTTGTAACCTCACATAATTAATTTACTCACTACCAACATGAAACACTAGTTGATTAAGAACATTCCCCACATAGTGTGAACATGGTAGGAAAACCATTACACTTATTTTGCAACATGATACCTATACTTGCTCAAAACTTTGTTCCATAACTCAAAATGAAGGTAAAAAAAATCATCTGCCATACATCACTAGGAATTCATCTACACAAACAAATGTGAGAGCTACAAATAAGAATTTTGCATCCATTCAAAATTCACTAATGGTTATCATAAGATAAACACTAACCTAGGTATGAACAAGGACACACATATATGTTCATCATATTTTAGTATCATAATGTTACAATACAATGTTCTTTAACTTTCCTACTATATTATTTCATTAGGGGTTTACATGAGAATTATTCTCACTTATAAAAAAATTGAACAAGAATGTACCTCGATCTTATTCTCAATAACACAACCTAAAAACATGAAAAACAAAAAATGAGGACTAACTCCTCGTGACCTTATCTAGCCACTTCTCTTGATCTCTATTATTCAATCATGCACGACATAACTAATTTCCACCATTGTTGGATTCTTGTCTCAACATAGTTGTTCTCCATACTTTATTCACTACCACTACATTGTGTTGCCTTATCGCTATCATCGTGCGACAGGATGTTGAATTTACTCTAGAATCCACCGCCTCTATCCTCTAATTGACCACTACTTATTGTTATGAAATAAGGGATAAAATATAGAATAATCCCTCATAGAATCACAATAGTAGAAACTAATATGCAAAAAATATTACAGATCTAAAATAAAAGTGTAGAATAATAAAAGAACAACAAAAGAGACAAGTATTTAACGTGGTTCACCCAATTTGGGCTATGTCCACCAAGAATCACTTGCTCATATTTTATTACAAGCCACCACTCTCTCAATACAATACATCGATTGTTTGGAGCTATGCTCAACAAACTCTACAGAATTCACACCCAAATTTAGACACATCTGCAATGTTACATCAACCCTACCATATGCACAAAACCACATAAGTAGACAACTGCTTAAGCAATTTTACAAAACCGTGGGTATTAAAACCATGGGCCAAAACCGTCCCATAAACCTATGGGTCAAAAATCCCACCCATATGAGAAAAGCATGTTTCCGGTATATCATGCATGTTTTTCAAGGAAAAAAATTCTCAAGGGTTGCGCCCTCGAACCTTGGTGAGACAACTGTGGAAAGTGTACATTACTCTTAGTGTACATTCTTCAACACTTTCACACATGAAAATAGGCTCCATAACCTAACAATCTCCCACTTGGAGACTAGTTTTCCTCTGAGCAAGCTTCTAACCCTTCACTAGTTTCCGTGAAGACCAACCAAAGTTGAACACAACTTCAATTTTTCCCTTGTGACCACCTTGTTCATCATGTCTACAGGATTCTTGACTGGTATGAATCTTCTCTAGCTTCAACTTCTCTTCCTCCAAAGTTTTCTGATGAAATGGTACCTAAGTTGTATATGTTTTTTCTCGAGTGGAAAGCAGATTTCTTAGCTAGGTATATAACACTAAGACTATCACTATGTAGCTTCCCTTCCTCCTGCTTATGTCCCAACTCCTCAAGAAATTTTTGTAGCCAAATCATCTCTTTACTTGCCTCTTTGGCAACAACATACTCAGCCTCGTGGTTGACAAAGCCACCAACTTCTGTAGTCGTGAAATATAGCTCAATGTTGTCCCACCTACAGTGTAAATATAACATGTCGTGCTCCTCCTGTTGTCTACATCTCCAACCATATATAAATCTACATAACCACACAAAGTGGTGTCTCGATCCATGTAACACAAAACTGTCCCCATGGTCCCTCTCAAATACCAAAGGATCCACTTTATTGTCTGCCAATGATCTCTACCTAGATCACACATAAATATACTCACCACTCCCAATGCATGGGAAATATTAGGCCTGGTGCATACCATAGAATACATTAAACTACCAACCGTTGATGAGTAAGGTACCTTTGACATCTAGTTTCTCTCTTTCTATGTCTTGGGACATTGCTCCTTTGATAACTTGAAATGGCCTATCAAAGGATTCCCAACCGATTTAACATCCTGCATATTAAACCTCTCCAAGACCTTCTTAATGTACTCTTCCTGAATAAAGAAATCTTTATTCCTTCCTATCCCGAGATATCCTCAAACCAAAGATTTGTTTGGCTGCCCCCAAATCCTTCATAGAAAAGGATTTACTTAGCTACTTCTTGAGTACTTTTATTTCCTGCATGTTTTTACCTACAACCAACATGTCATCCACATACAGACATAGGATAATATAATTGCCATCCTCAAATTTCTTTATATACACGCAATGGTCAAAATGACATCTAATATAACCTTGCTCCATCATGAAGCTATCAAATTTATTATACCATTGACGTGGATCTTGTTTTAAGCCATACAATCTCTTCTTCATTTGCACACCATCTCCTCTTTACCTTTGACCTCATAGCCCTCTGGTTGTTGCATATATAGATCCTCCTCCAAATCACCATGGAGAAATGTAGTCTTTACATCAAGCTTTCTAAGTGCAAGTCTTCTACTACAACTATTCCAAGAACAATTCTAATAGAAGTCATTTTTACTACAGGAGAAAAAAATCTCATCAAAATCTATACCTTTTTTCTGTGCAAACCCCTTGACCACCAACTGGGCCTTGTATCTTTTCTTTCCTCCTTCCTCTTTGACTTTGTACACCCACTTGTTCTGTAATGCTATTTTTCCTTGAGTAGCTTCACCAAATCCCATGTTTGGTTCTCCATGAGATCTTGATGCTCCTCATCCATGGCTTGCTCCCACTTCTTCCTGGCATCTACCTACATTGCTTCATCAAATCTCTTTGGCTCTCCACTGTCAGTGAGTAATAAATAATAAAGAGAAGGAGAAAAATGTTCAAGTTCTCTTCTTACCCTAGAAGACCTCCTCAATATAGGAGTTTGGGGTTCTGTTGAGGAGGTTCTGAACCGACTCATTTGTCACTTTCCCATCAAAAAAATCCTCTACCACGCATATTCTTTCTTGGATTCTTCCTTGTTTTCCTACAACTACTACTTATACATGACTTTCTCATTAAATACCACATCCCTAGATCGAATGATTTTCTTTTCCTTAATACTCCAACATTTATATCCAAAGTCATCACCACAATAACCAATGAAAGTACATTTTTCTTATTTAGCTTCTAGTTTGGTCCTATCATCCTTTTCTATATGGACAAAACCTCACATCCAAAGACTCTAAGAAATGAATAATCAACTTTCCTACCATACCAAGCCTCCTCAAGTATGCCTCCATCCAAGGCACTTGAGGGTCCTCTATTTATCAAGTACACATCTGTGTTCACCGCTTCTGCCCAAAAAGAAAGAGGCAATCCTTCTATGTAACCTCATGCTCCTAGCACATTCCATTATTGTTCTGTTCATCCTTTTTGACATCCCATTTTGCTACAAAGTTCTGGAACCATCTTTTTCCTGTGAATTCCATTCTTAGAACAGTAATCATCAAATTCATTGTTGCAATACTCCCCTCCATTATTTGACCTGAGACATTTTAGCTTAAGACCTATTTCATTCTCTACCAAGGCTTTCCATTTTAAAAAAGTGTCAAATACATCAGATTTGTTTCTAATACAATAAACTCAAACTTTTGTTGTTACATCATCAATAAAAGTAACATAATAACTTGAACCCCCAAGAGATGATACATGAGCTAGCCCCCACACATTAGAATGCACCAACTCTAACTTACTCTCTTTCTTTGTAGGTCCAACCTTGAGAAACCTTACTCGCTTTTGTTTCCCATATATGCAGTCCTCACAAAACTCCAAACATGTTTATGTATATCCGAGTAAATCATTCTTTATGATTTCCATGCCCTTATGGCTCATATGGTTGAGCCTATAGTGCCACAATGTTGTATCTACTTGAAGCCACACGATTACAAACATTAGTGCTATAAGTAGTTAAATACAAGATTCCAACCTTCTTACCTCTTGCCATCACAAGAGCACCCTTGGTAACCTTCCAAGAGTCCGTTGTAAATATCACAGTACAACCATCACTTCCCAATTGGCCCGCCGATATCAAATTTCATTTTAAAGTAGGCATATGTTTGACATCCTTCAATAGCCATGTATTCCCATTCTGTATCTTAACCCGAACATAACCTTTTCCAACTATACTGCAAGGCTCATCATCACCAAGAAAACATGCCCAAAATCCCCTTGAACATAATCAAAAAAATAATGCCTATGTGGAGTAGCATGGAAAGAAGCCCCCGAATCTAAAACCCAAGATTCAACAATATTGTGCAAAGAAAGAATCAAAGCATCTTGACATACATTACCTATTGCCATATTTTCCTCCTTGTTTTCTTCCTATTGTTTCTTCTTATCCCGAAGCTCCCAACAGTCCTTATTTGCATGCCCAAACTTTCCATAGTGCCAACATATTATCTTACTTTTAGATTTTGACCTTGCCCGATCCTTTGATTTTCCATGGCTTCCTCTATTCTTCTGTCTCCCTCTAGTTTCCATTGTCAAAGCATTCCCTAAAGTAGAAGATTTCCCAGAGATTTTTATTTGCATTTCCTCACTTAGAATCACCCCTATAACATCCTCAAACTTCAACTTTGAGTTATCTAGAACCGAGTTTCTTACCGCCATTACTAGACTATTCCAACTCTCAAGTAAAGAGCACATAATTAATAAAGCCCTAACTTCTTCATCAAATTCTATTGTAACCAAAGCTAGCATATTTACAACCATATTAAAATCATTTAAATGATCTACTACTAAACCATTCTCAGACATCTTCATATTAAACAACTTTTTCATTAAAAATATCTTGTTAGAGGAAGAGGATTTTTCATATAACTTTCCTAATGCATCCATCGAGTTCTTTTGTAGTCTTTTCCTTTGAAACATTAAATAATACCGAAGATGTAAGACACAACTGGATTGTCCCAAGTGCCTTCCTATCTAGCAAATCCCATTCCACATTTGTCATGCTTGAGGGTTTGTTCACATTCGAGTAGACATCGGAATATAAAGATCCTTGATAAAGGTAATCTTCCATCTACATCTTCCAAAGACTAAAATTCTGCCCATTGAATTTATCAACCCTTGATCTTCCATCATCTGCCATAGCTCCCACTCAAGCTAAAACTTTCCATACGATTCAACACTTCAAAAACCAAACTAGGCTCGATACCAATTGTTAGGAAATAAGGGATAAAATATGCAGAATAATCCCTCACAGAATCGCAATAATAGAAACTAATATGTAGAAAATATTACAGATCTGAAATAAAAGTGCAAAATAATAAAAGAACAACACAAAGAGACAAGTATTTAACGTGGTTCACCCAATTTGGGCTACGTCCACCAAGAATCACTTGCTCAGATTTTATTACAAGCCACCGCTCTCTCAATACAATACACATATTTGTTTGGATATATGCTCAACAAACTTACATAATTCACCCCCAAATTTAGACCCATCTCGCAATGTTACATCAACCCTACCATATGCTCAAAACCACATAAATAAACAATTGCTTAAGAAATTTTTTCAAAACCATGGGCCAAAACCGTCCCATAAACCTATGCGTTAAAAATCCCGCCCATATGAGAAAAGAATGTTTCCGGTATATCGGGCATGTTTTTCAACCTCGGAGAGACAACCGTGGAAAGTGTACTATACTCTTAGTGTACATTCTTCAACACTTTCACACATGAAAACAGCTCACAACCTAACAAGATTCTCGTCTCAAGTATAGTTGTTCTCCATACTTTATTCACTACCACTACATTGTGTGGCCTTATCACTATCATCTTGTGAGAGGACGTTGAATTTACTCTAGCATCCATTACCTCTATCCTCCAATTGACCAATACTTAATTAGTTGGTTGGATGTTAAAAGTAAATTATTACCACATTATATTTTTATAACTCGCCCACAATTTGAAATAACTTAGATGTTGATTTACACCAAAAATGCATCCAAGTTTACAAAAAAATAATTGACACTTTTAGAAAATGACGAAACGTACTTTTGATAACACGAATCTTTATTTAAAATAACCAAAAATGACTCTAGAATATAGATACTTATAGTATGAATGTGCTCTATATTGACTATTTAAGAGGATACTCAGGTCCAAATAACACAATTAAGTTGACATGGAAAACTTAAACAATGTGAGACTAGTCAAAACTATTGACTCATTTTAAAATTTACCTACACTAAAACTGTAGTTTACCATTGTAATAATATTCCATTAACTAAATTCAAAACTTTATAATAAATAAAATTTAAAACATGATTAGTTTTTAAACCGTATAAAATTGAGAACCTATTCCTAAAGACTCAAAAGACAATCGCAACCTGCAAATAATAGGAAAAGCTATTGACTTACACAATATATGAAAAACAATAATACTAATAAACCTAATAGCTATCACTCTACATATGGATATTAGTGTATATATGTCCCATGCATTTCATTTAAAATTTCACGATACAATACCTTTACAGATCTCTATATCCCTTCCTCCATAGTTTATCGACATGGCCTCCACATGAAACTTGGCCTAAATCTCAACTGTTGAAAACATGATGATTATTGAGTACAAAAATGAGAATACTATGCAGAGTGTAACATGAACCAAACTACATGTTTATCATTAATGATGTATGATAGATAAGGAAACAATTGGAAAAGATTACTTGTATCACTTTGCCACAAAAGGATTGTGCTCATCTACTTAAAATTCATATTTATATATTCCTTCATACATATGAAATTATTGCACATATGGAAGGTCAAGAAAACTATTATGTAAATAAACTTGAGGATTAAATCATCTTGTAAACACACTCGTTGGCATCCAAAATTGGCATCTTGTAACAGTGAATAATATATAATTGTCACAGAGAAGACTAGTTGTTTTAATTCAAATGGAATATAAATACGAGATGGTGAATTATTGGCATTGGACGACCAAATATGTAGGCATGCTTATGTAAATTTTGAAGTCTTATGTAAGTGAGGTGAATTTCGCAACAGGTTCTTTTGGAGTGATTAATTTACACAATAAATTTATTAAAAAATTATAAAATTAATGGCCATGCATATATATCTTGAATTACAAAATCAAATTCACATGCTCACAGTTTTGATTGTTATATATATGCAGAGTTTGCACTTATACCATGAATAGTGGACAAAAATACAAAATTCTTTAATTTGTACAAAAGTATTAAACATTGGCTAGAGTACTTTTATCAAATATAAAATTCTATGACTTGTTAATCTCTCACATAGACTGAAAATAAAAGGAACTATGATTCTGTCTCCTTTTTTTTTCACTTATTGAAATTCCATTTGAATTTCTCCACTTTGATACCAAATGATAATTTGGTTCAAAATTTTCACTCTCAATCTAATACTTCATTATTTATTTCATAGAACACATTACATATATAGGAAGATGAGAACCTTTAATTAAGGAGTTTTCTCAAAATACCTGGTTCCAAAATATCTCACACAATTTGCTCTAAATATGAATCTACGCAAGTTGTTCAAATAAACTAAACAACTTACATTATAACAAATTATATTTCTAACTTATACATCTCACCTATTTTTTCTCATGAATTGTTCTTAAAACAAACATAGCAATATATATTATTACCTCACATAATTAATTTACTCACTACTCATGCAAAGAATTAATTAATTCCTAACATAAAATACTTTCATTTACTCACTTGGTGACCAGGTAATCACTTGATTCCTTGGAAATAGAAAGGAACAGTTGATCTTCATCTCTAAATGTCTAGAAAAGTTTCCCTACACTTCTCTCAATTCAAGAGAAGACATAAGAAATAACCCCGTGTAGGTTTTAAGAACTACACACTCTTCCAAGAGAATCTCAAGCTAAGTTAAATAATTCCAAATTCTTATCAATCACCTATACCCTAGAAAAAATGTAGAATTTTTCTATTTACAAGAACTCTAATTAGGGACTTTACTTTAGCACTCAATCTATCGTGAAGGGTACATGTACAACACACACACACACACACACACACACACACACACACACACACACACACACACACACACATATATCCACGGACTATTTTTATTGAGACATAGGCGATTAATTTGAGATTATATTCACACTTGCATGAAAACTAAGAGAATCGCATAGATTTTGGCATCCTCACTTGTGAAATGTACTCCAATGCTTGGTCGAATCAATAAGGGTTACCACCAAGGAAAATATAATTCCACCGTTAAAAACATTTATTTAACTATTTATATGCTTAGGGTATCGAGTGCAAAAGAAATGAAGTTTTCATAATTAGAGGTGCATGTGTAAAGATTAGATGGAAATGGTAAAAGTGGAGGAAGGATCTATATTTAGTGATAAAAAAATTGACTAGAAGTTAAAAATTAGCACCAAACACTAGTGTCATATAGGATAGTAGTGCATGTCACCCATGTCCAATCCTCGTGCTAAGAAAAATATTATATCCCAATTAAAATCTATTTTCCTAATTCTATTTCAATAACACATGAAACACATCCAAAAATAATAGTTTAATCTATTTTTTTGTGTATTAATGTATTAAAATGTTACATTCTTATTTGAATAATCTTTCTTTATTGCATTTACATGTTTTATCATATTTGAATGTTATTGTATTTATTCATAAAATTTAATTGAGCATTAATTTTTAGATTTCTTACCTAACTATGATTTTCTAAATTTGACCCACACCTTGACACTTGGGGCCTAGATCCGAGGCTGCAGAGGAGTTTGTTAGAGCTCAGGCCTATTTATACGCATGCCCTTGCAAAGAAAGAGAGACAAAAAAAAATAAGGTAGCGGAGCTGACACTCTAGATTACTTCATGGAGAACTATGGGATGAAAATGGGTACAAAATTCAAGTAAGGATATAATGGGGAAATGGGGAGTGAAATTTTTGTCTGTGAGAATACATGTATGGATCCACATTTGGTGCATGACTATGGTCTACCTTCTGTAATCTTTTATAAGTAACACTATGAATGAATGTGATAAGGTTACCATGTCAAATGTGTTAAGAATCTTTCCTTGTATTACCTGCATACTTCTATTGTACTTACTATTGTTCATATATAATCATGAATCTTACTTGAATGGTTAAGTATAGTAGTAGATTTACAACTCTTAGTTCTATTATTTTATGTTGTGCATTTTGGTTCTACTATGACTGAAGGGGTATAGAAGCCATCCTGAGCTCTATAGCTCTTCATGTCTATTAATTCACTAAGTCAGAGTCATGAGCTATGCCTTCCCTAGACTCACATAAAAGAGAGACTCGGCTGCCCTCTCACATGCCTCGGTGAGCACCCAACGCCCGCTGGGTGATAGGCCGAGTGCGCATGAGGTTCCCTTGTTTTAAGTGGGTGCAAAAGTGACTACATCTTGGTTCCGTTGCCGGGACCTCTTTTCAAAGTTGTAGTGGAACATGGCATATATCATGATCTCTGTAAAAAGTGATGATGGAACGCTTAACACTTGAAGGTGTTGAAGATTGGTTTAAAAGCATGGAGGATGAATTTCACTAGAGATTTAGTACCGGATCTGGGTTTGATACGTGAAGATGGGTGGAAGACACTCTTTACCATGAGTTGTATGAAACCTTCTTCTATTGTTTCCCAGTAGAGTTATTCGAATGGCTCTCGCTTATACATCTAGATCGGGGTGGCATTATAGATCATACCCTTGGACCCAAGAAACATATCAGAACCTGCAAGATGCTGATCTAAAGTGGACCCATGCTATAGACCATTGGTGGAAGGGAATACTGACTAGCTACACTCTGGAATATGCCATTTCCACGTATTCCTGTCTAGAAGTTGTTGAGTTTGAGTTCTTGTGAGAGCCCAGGGGATCATTTTTGCATGTTATTCCCCTTGCAATCAAAATCTTGATGGTAACCATGGGCTTAGAGGCATTCCCTATGGCCGGCTAAACCACCCTGAGCGCTAGGTGAGGAAGCCAGGTTGGGGAAGGATGGATGATCTGACGACTGAACAGGAAAGGGAGGAGAGGTGGCTCAAGTATAATGAAGCATGTGAAAAGGAGATCGATAGAAATGTGGGGTTACAAGTGGGTTATGGAGCTAGACATGGTGGAAAGGAGTTGAGGTTCACGTGGAGGATGTGGAACCCAAACATTCTATGGTACCCCATCTTGGTAAGTGGAAGAGAAAACCTTGCGGCTTCTGATGAGAGTCCTGTCATGTAGAGAGAAGAGTCGTTGGCACACATCTGACCCCACCTAGTGACCGGACCTTGGTGCTTGGTTTTTTTGAATGAGGGAAGAGTATAGTTGATCCATTTGATATCGGTGGAAGCAACCTATGCCTAGAACATACAATTTCTCATTTGGGACTTCTATGGCTTCACACACTATTCCGGTATTTGGTGGAATGTTTGGACAAGGCACATATATGGCTGGTTTTGGAAGCGCATTGGGAAGTGGTGGAGGAACTACGATTGGGAGTGGTACTAGTTCACAAACTATCATGCACAATTTAGTGGGATGATGGGAGCACTCGACATGATAAACACAGGCCCTGTACCTAACACAGGAGGATCTGGAGGTGGAAGTGGTGGAGCTGGTGGCTCAGGATCTAGTGGATCCGGTGGAGGAGGAAACACTAGAGGAAACCAAGGGACTGGATCGGGAGGGCAAGGGCCTCAGCCACCTCCTCAAGTCTTTTTGAGATGTCTCTACACTTGCCAGATTACAGTGGAATAGAAGATGCCATGGAGCATGTGCATAAGTGTGAGCTGCTATGGCGTGAAGGGAATCATGACCCAGGATCGAAAGGCCAGTCAATTTGTGATGACCTTGCAAGGATGTGCACATAGTTGGTATAGAAAGTATGACCCTCATCAGACTGTTGTGGATTATACCACGCTGAGAAATGCATTCTTGGTGGAATTCCACATACCTGAGTTTGAACAGAAGAGCATTAGCTCTCTCAAAGAAATCCAAAGCAGGAATGGAGAGAGCATGTGGGAATATGATGCATGCTTTAAAACTCTTTTGTCTAAGCTATCTTATGATATCCACCCTTCACAACATGCTCAGTGGTTTTTCAGAGGATTGATCACACCCTTTAGGAGGGCCTTATCTCATAAAAATGTTCATGGACCCGCGTGAAGCATTGGAAGCTGCTTTACGTGCTGAAGTAGTTGGTAGTGTTGACACTAGTGTTAGCCCATTTCTAGAGGCTCAGATTGCTGCCATGGCTAAGCAATTGGAGAAATTGTCTACCAACATAGTTCCAGAGATTCATGGAGGAATGTGGTGCATGGATTGTAATGTGGAAGGACACACAAAGGATAATGGTGGGATATGTACTCGGAAGGTGGTACGTGCACCGTGGTAGTAAACTATGAGATATGTCACGAGGACCATGATGCAAGTAGGTGCCCCCTATTGCATAGCATGTGATCCATAAAAATGTATCTTGTTATTGCAAAATATGTACCTCAACCACTCATGACACCAAGGATTGTAGATTGATTGACCAGATTCATGAGGTAATTGATCTTTGTGTGCACTAGACTAGCATTGCAGTAGTTCCAAAGGAGATGAACATCGGTATGAGGAGCGCAGAGATGGAGATGCACGTGGAAGAGGGTTTCATGGAGGATTTCATGGTCATGGTAACCGATGGAGGAAGAAGTGAGTTCCCACGTGGGACGTGTTTTAATTGTGGAGCCATGACCATTATAAGCGTGAATGTCCAGATCTTCTACAATGCTCCTGGTGTGGAAAGAAACATAAGTATGAAGAATGCCCAGAGTTGTATGAACATATGAGTCAGCAGTACCGGAAGGATAAGGGTGCTGCCATGGTGAGTATTAAGAAGGCTGATGTGCAAAGTGGCTTCCACGAGTAATACGTGAATCAGAACTAGAGCCTGTTATGGTAACAACGAGGGTGGAATCCACGTGTGCAAAAGAAGCACCTAGGCAGAGACCTCTGGTTTTGAGAGAAGAAGTAGTACATGGGAAGTATCCAAACCCGGCTCACCAGAAAGAAGTCTACCAGGAAACCATGGATGTAATTCAAAGTTTACAAGGGGAGATCCAATGCTTAAAAGAGAGTAGACTAGAAAAGATGAGCAAAGGAGGCTAGTGGAAGCACCAAGGGATGACTTGGATGAGGTTAAGGAGGTGTGTAAACTATTGAGGTAGGAGAATATTATTCCCCTGCTAGGGGCATGGTTGAGAGAAAAGGTGCCACGCGCTGGGGAAGAACATGAAAGGTAGATCTTGCATGCAAACCTTCCACCTCAGCCTTGATTATGACAAAGAGATTACCCTGAACGTAGTAGTGGATGGATGGTTGCTTAACAACATCCTCATTGACATAGGTGTGGAGGTTAATGTTCTCACTCTGGATGCCTGGCATCAAATGGGAAGGCCTACATAGCCATCTTCAAATGTGTTGTATATGGAAAATAAGACAAAGGTGATGCCCATAGGTGTCTTGAAGGATGCAACCATTACTATTCAGGGGACTAGGTTCACTGGGGATTTTGAAGTCTTGGCACTTGCCGAGGTAGATAATTTCCAGCTCTACTTGGGTGCCCGTGGTGTTATAAGAATAATGCAGATCTCCGGTTTAACAAGGGGTACATAAGTTTTGAAAACAAGGAAGAGTGGGTAGTTATACCACTGGTTGATGGGAAGTCCACCCCCTATACTGAACCCCTTGGGGAGGAAGTCCTGGATAGAATATATGTGTGCTCCATAAGAGATCCAGAGACCATCCACCCTATAGAAGGAGTCATCCAGTTTGATGATGCACAATCTATTTTCAGTGATACTACTAGTATAGCATGTGATAATTGGGCACGTGGGACTTATGAATTGATTGGGTGACATCTGAAAGGATCAATAACCAAGGTAACAACAACACGTATATAGTTTGGTGCCTGGGAGGGAAGATAATAACAAAGTATTCTAGGGATGCATACCCTGAGGTCTTTTTGAGAGAGATGGAAGCTCACTGGAGGGAGGATGAGTGGTGAAGTATGCTAGGTTATGTTTTGATTGGCACAACAAGCAAGGTGGTGGGCGCATGCATAGTGAAAACTTGTTGGAATGGTGTGAAGTTTGAATTGTGCTCACTATCTGATTCTCAAAAACAACGTACCCACCGCTATTAAGGATTACAATGGCAATGGACCCACCTCTTCCCACATCTAGGCATGTGAGAGGGTCTGGGGAGAAGGTGCGGAAGCTTTACCACCCTCTCTTTGGGTGCATAAGTTGTATTCGACACTACAAGGTTGTGTGTGTGTGGTATATCCATTCTGAAACATGCCGCCAAATGGGAAGTTGGCAGGAATTAACGACTGACTTGGTCCACACATTTGAGTACCGAAGTACCAAGACAGTTGATGAGGTGTTGCAGACTATATCAAGCACCTCCTCACTGGGGATTGCACCATGGTGGAAGATAGGTTAGTAAACTTACTCGGTGGACCTAGTTTAGAAGCATGTTTGAAGAAGAAGAACCAGAAGACATACAATTTGAGTGCATGTGTGCTGAAAAGGAGAAAGGAAAGATGGTATACCTTGTTGATGGAGAAGAGATAGAGAACCTGAATGTTGACCATTCGGTTGGGGGCACGTGAAGTAGTTGATAGTGTGGATGCATGTGTGCATGCGTATCATGAACCACTCAAAACCAAGAAAGTTAACATCGGCTCGGAAGAGGAACCCAAGGAGGCTATCATTGGGGACTATTGGTCAGACAAGGAAGTATCAAAGATCATCGATCTCTTACGTGAATTTGAGGATTTATTCCCACGTGGATACCATGAGTTGAAAGGCATCCACCATTCATTGGGGGAAATGAGGATAAGGTTGAAAGATGGTGCGCCCGGTCAGGAAGAGGCCTTACAGGATGAATCCCAACATGCGCGTAAGGGTTAAAGAAGAACTAGACAAGATGATAGCATCCGGTATCATTGAGGCTGTGGAGGAATCAAGAGTGGATAAGTCCAATGGTGATTAGCATAAAGAAGGATGGGTGGATTAGGATATGTGTGGATTATAGGGAATTAAATGTTGTTTGTATCATAGATCCTTTTCCCACCCCCTTTACTGAAGAGATTTTGGAAGGAGTTGCTGGGTGCGAGGTCTATTCCTTTACGGATGGATTCTCGGGATATCACCAAGTAAGGATTGCCAAGGAAGACCAAGATAAGATGACTTTCACCACCGAGTGGGGAATTTTTGCATATACGGTCATGCCCTTTGGGCTGAAGAATGCGCCCGCATTGTATTTTCACGCATAGTGGTACAAGCATTTAAGGACTTCATCCACAAGTTTCTTCAGGTATATTTGGATGATTGGACAGTGTATGGGTTGGTCAGGGACCATTGTGATAACTTAAGGTTGATGTTTGAAAGATGTCGGTAGTTGAGGATCTCCCTCAACATTAAGAAATGTATCTTTGCAACTCCTTTTGGAATGTTGTTGGGGCATATCATATGTAAAGAGGGCTTACTGGTAGATCCCGCGAAGGTTGTTGTTATTGTGGGATTAGGGGAGCCTACCAGCCAAAGTGCCATGCGTGGATTTCTTGGACACACTGGGTACTACAGAAAGTTCATTAAGGGATATGCCAAGATCACCATGCCTTTGGAAATATTGCTCAGACACAAGAGTGCCTTTCAGTGGGGAGAGGCAACAGAGGGCATTTGACACTCTAAAAGAAAGGCTTATCACCGCACCTATTCTACGATTCCCATCATGGGATAAACCTTTCCATGTCCACGTGGATGCCTCTGGTACAACAATAGAGCCATTCTTGCTCAACCTAGAGAGAGGGGATTGTTGATCATCCTTTGTGTTTTGCAAGTAGGAAGTTGACACAGTAAAATAAATTATACAATGACGAGTGCGAGGCATTGTCAATGATCTACGTGCTCCACAAATTTAGGCAATATCTACTGGCAACTCCTTTCATATTCTACACTGACCATATGGCCTTGAAGTATCTAGTAAACAAAGCAGTGTTGCAAGGGTGCATATGCCGTTGGGTTCTTCTATTTCAGAATTTGAATTCAAAGTGGTGGTAAAACCGGGAAAGAACAATTGTGGGCTAGATCATTTATCAAGGATTGATTGGGAGAGGACGCAGAGTATCGAGGAAACCATGTCGGATGCACAACTATTCAGGTTATGGTGCATGCCCCTAACTAGAAGACATTGCTATCTTTCTCAAGGAAGGTGTGGCGCCCAAAGGAATGAATGCTCTGGAAAGGAAAAGGTTAGCCATATACGCAACACCCTTCATGTTGATCAATGGGGATTTGTATAAAATGGGCCACGATGAGGTTTTTGCCGGTGTGTACTAGAACATGAATGCATAGCTATAATAGAAGAAGCCCATGGTGGGATTGCTTTAGAGGACATTATGTAGGGAATGCAACTGCGTGCAAGATCCTAGTCACTGGACTATGGTGGGAAATGATTCACCAGGATTGTATTGAGTTTTGCAAGGCCTGTGACCACTACCAGCACCTTGGAAAACCTGGAAAAAGGGACGAGATGCCCTTGCACCCCATCACCAATGTGGAACCTTTTGAAAAATGGGAAATAGATTTCATCAGACCAATCTCACCAGCTACGTGAAGGACTAACTCATGGTATATTATTACCTATATTGATTATCTGACAAGGTGGGCAGAGGCCGCGCCCACTAGGGATTGCACCACAGCCATGGCTGCTAGATTTTTGTGGGAGAACATTATCAACAGGTATGGGTGCCCATTAAGTTTAACAAGTGATAGGGGCACTCACTTCTTAAATGAAACAATCAGGATCCTATTGGTAGAATTCATGGTAGCCCATCACAAGACTACCCCTTATCACCCTCAGAAAATCGGGACAGAGGCATTCAACAAAATCCTTAGTCACACATTGACTAAGATATGTGATGTAGGAAGGAAGGATTGGGATGACAAGGTGTCAGTAGTCCTTTGGGCATACCAAACAACGTATAAAAGGTTGAACAAGGCCACACCATTTCAACTGGTGTTTGGCGCGGAGGCTATTTTTTTACGGTTGAATTTATGCTACCATCACTGCGTATAGCATGCATGCAGGAGGGTTGGATGATGAACAAGCACTGGAAGAGAGAATTGATGAGTTAATAAAGTTGGATGAAAGGTGCTCACTAGCAAGATGGAGCCAAACAACTAAAAAAGCTAAACAAAAGGCATGGCATGACCGCCACATTAAAAAAAAATAGTTTGAGGTTGGCCAGATGGTATTGTTATATGATTCTAAATTTCTACGCCATCCTAGAAAGTTGAAGGTGCATTGGTTGGGTCCTTATGTAATTTCATACATCCTTGATTCGGCGTGCACCTACTACAAGTGCTGGATGGAACAAAATTACCTGGACACTTCAATGGGAGTAGGCTGAAGCCCTACTATAAATAATGCTTCTTGGTGTTTGTAAATAAGGTAGTTTTGCCTAGTTAGTTTAGAGTTTCCTTTTATGCTTTTCCTTTCTTGTTTTTCCCTTTCACGTTGTTGTCTTGTTTTGCACCTTGGGTGCCAGTAACCTTATTACTTTTTAAACTTATGATTACGCAGAGGACCGTGCATAGATTTAGTGTGGGGTGAGGTGATGAAGAGAGGCATGAAGTTATTCTGCAAGAAGATTGAGTTGGTAGACCATTCGAACTGGCCCTATTGAAAAGATGCATTAGGAAGGCAAGATGGATGAAAAATAGGGTTCCATTGGAAATCCACGTACAAAGGAGAAAAAGTGCAAAAACATGAGGTAGGTGAAAGCAAGAATCATGAGGATGGAAGAGGTGCCTTTGGTGCTGGTAACACACATGCAAAAGTCTTCTATCAAGATGGATTGTCTCTGCGCATGCCAGAAGGTTGGAAAAATTTTTCATGCAAGGATTGGGCGTGGGTGAAAATGTTTTTGTAAGGAATTGGGCATGCAAGGAAAAGTGCTGAAGTCGGGTTTGTTTGAAAACACCACATTAAATATTGTCATATGGTGGTAGGTAGCCTAGCCTTTAATGCGTAAAAGTGGGAAAACTATAAATACAAGGATGGTAAGTTCATTATTTTACTTTGCGAAAACAAGGAGAACAATTTTCTTTCAAGAGCTAGGGTTCGAGAGCTAACTCGTGTGAAGGAGAATCTCATAAACTCATGCAATCAGTCCATTTGATCTACAAACTAGAGTAGAAAGTGATTTATGGGTGTGAGGAAAGTTGTGAAAGAACACCATGATCGAAAGAGGGAAATCAGAAATTAGGGTTTGTACCCTAGGCATGGGGGCGTGAAGAAAACTCTCAGACAACTCGAAGGAAACCAAGGAATGAAAGCAAAGGGTAAAATGATGGCCGAAACTAGTTGATAAGCTGTACAGTACAATCCAAGAAAGGAAAGGGGAAGGGAAAAGGAAAGAAGAAAGAAGATGAAATCCCCTTGGATACCAATGAGGAATGGTACTCAGAGATGCAATACCCGGATGGGGTTTTGCTAGGACAAGAGTGGGAGTCCCACATCAGATAGATGACCGTAATTGATTACAATCATCGGTTGAGTATAATTGTGAAGGAAATGGCACTAGAGCTGGTGTGCCCCACAAACAAATGAACACCTGATGGGATGCCGATTTACAAGTGATGTAGTCAAGGTGAAAATGGAGAAGGTAGGGCTTCTCAGCTTTACGAGTTTCCCTACTTTGGAAATCCTGAGCACCTATACCAATGGCTAATGACATGCATGTGCATGAAGATTTCTTTTGCTTCGCAGGGTGCAAGATGCATAACCCCACAACTAATCTCACACTTTACAAGCCTAAGCTGTAAAGGGGACATGATCCTAGATGACCTCCAGGATGAGGAGGCAATAAAGGAAACCATCGCATCCCAGGATTATAAGAAGGGATCGAGGTACTATGATGTCATGGATATCAGTGATCGGTGATGAAAATGGCCACACACCTCATTTCCAAGCTAAATGGACAAGAGAGGTGGACCCAGGTGAGCAAGCCCTGGTTGAATGTCTGCGTAAAAGGTCACGAAGGCACCATGTACAATATCTCCCAGTACATAGTAGATGAGATTATAAGCAAGCGTGGAGGATGGAGGAAAGATATTGTTTGGGAACATTCTACTAACCATTGTGTTCTCTTAGAAATCGGGGTGCAGATGCATCTGATAAGTTTGTATGGGAGTACCCCGATGAAGACCCTTCACCCGTGGATAGGTTCCAGAAATATACTTGTGAGTCAATGATGGGGGTGCACAAGGCGTGCTTGGATAAATGGTATACACGCACCTTAGGAATGCATTCGGGGTAGAATGGTGGATCCCAGAGCAACTCCCCATGATGACTGAAGGAGAAGTAGAGTTTCATGGTGTACCAACACTTCTACATTGGTAGATTTATCTTGGTGGATGGCAGTTGGAGTCCCTAGTGCAAACTCCCCTTCTCATTTACTACCCAATTCTTCTAGGTAGGGGTAAATAGATATAAGGAGTCGAAGAAGTTAAGACTCGACCTATCCACCCTCGACAGTGAACACAGAGAGATGAGGAAGAAGTTGGTCTATCTAGAAAGTGCATGTATGTTGAAAGGTACGTGTCGCAGGATGTGCACATCGTAAGGCCGATGACCTTACCGATTGCTTGAGAGAGCACTGCTACTAGAATTTACCTACGCATAAGGCCAAAGTTTGAGAAGGGCGCGTATGTAGAAAATGAAATATCCATCCTAGATGACCCCATGGGAAGGAAGAAGCCAATGCTAAAGTGCAAGGAGAAAGAAGAAGAAGAGGAAGAACAAGGGGCGGTGGGGAGGCAGGATGTAGGTACCGTGGGGCCAAGTACCTATGTCGGAAGAAGAGAAGAATGGTGGTCAAGGAAAAGACCCTGAGCCTGTGAAGCCACCATCCCCTGAAGAACCTTTAGATGAAGAAAAGATAGCATCCCCCACTCTAGAATTTTTGGCTAGAGAAGAAGAACAAGGAATGGAGGAACAAGGGTCTGAAGATATGAATGACCTAAACGCCTATGTAGGTGAAAGGGATGATGATGAAGGGGAGGAGCTGGAGGTGGATCAAGAGCCAATTAATATCCATGACTCAGAAGGAGAGGAGGCTGAGAATGCAAATGATGCCTTCATTTTTGTAAGGAGGAAAGATGCCCAAAGGGAGGAAGGAGGTGCATGGTGAAGAGGGGAGCGAAGGGGCTAGTACCAAGGAACCAGATGTGCCCAAGCTCACTCAAGAGGAGGTGGATGAGAAGGAAACAAGAGAGGTAGAGAAGATAATTGATGCCTTGGTCAATGAAGAGTTGGGGCACAGCATGGACCTTGTGCTGTGAGTTCAAGAAGGAACAGAGGGAGAAGAGTGGAAGTAGCATGAAAGGACCAACTCTCTCGGTAACTATTCCCAAGGGCATGCGCACATGGGAAGTAAATACATGGAAGGGGGAAGGACAATGATGAGTTACATTGATGACCCCAACAAAGTTTTTGTGCACATTTCCAAAGTACCATGCCCACCAAGGAGCTCACCACCATGGAGTCCTTTGACCCTGAGGGAGGATACCCACGAATGAGGAAAATGCTATCTTGGGCATTCGACTCCCACCTCGATGAGCCTGAATTCAAAATTAACCAAGGAGTGGTATTGAAGTTGTCTCGAAGGAAAGGGGGACAACCCCATTGTAAACACGCAGCAACTATCAGATGAGAAAGTGTGCAACACATTGAACAAAGTCTCAGTGGAAATCGAGGCTAGGCTCTTTGGTAGAAATGACAGGGTTAGAGCCTTGGAGGACCAGTTGGAGAAAAGGAAGGAAGAAGTGGTGAAGCTGATGAAGGATCTCAGCCTAGAGAAATTAATCAAGCACAAACTGCAGAGGGAGCTTTAGGAGGAAAAGGCTAGGGTGCAAAGTTTCCAAGAAGGTGGAGCTCATCTCCCAATCGATTATCATGAAGCACCTGACCTTAACCCTCCTACGCAAAAGTATAGATCCTCCTGGAGTGCCTAGAGGACTTGACTGGATCCTCACCATGGAGAGGCAGCCCTTGGCTTTAGAGTCGGAGAAGAGGTAGTGGGCATGCTTGGAGAAAGAAGACAAGTTGAAGGTCATCGCACTCATGGCCGAATACAACAAGGTGCTCACCGACGTAAGAACAACTACACAAACCATGGGGGTCGCTTATGACCACTGCGTGCAGATCAAGACAAAGTGACAAGCATACTTGCTTCCAGTGATGAGGCCGAGTTGAAGGAATTTAGAGAAAAGAATAAGGGAAATAGAGCCGAGTGGGAAAGGATCATGGCCGAGGTAGAGAAGAAATCTGAAACCATTGAGAACCGGTGAGTCTCAATCAAAACCTCGGCTAAAAGAGCTCTACAAGGTCATCACAAGGAAGATGGATGCCCTGGAGGACCACGCTAAAGAACTGGAGACTGTGGTAGAAACCATTACCACACAAGGGAGGGGCTAACTTACGATGAGGTGAGCACCTTGGTTGGTGACATCTACACTAAAGTGCATAGAAGGAAGTCAAGCACTTGGAGTACACTGGAGGCCGACCTCCAGCAAAACTTTCCCCTCCTTCTTTAGGAAATTTTCCCCTATTCTTTCTCTTCCCCTTTCTTTATTCTTTCCCCCATTCTTTTCCAAGGCAAGGCCTTGCATTTTTTTGTACTGCATTCTTTGAGAAGGTTCCCGAGGGTGGAGAACAGGTGAAGTGTGGGGTAATGTTGGGCCCCTAATTTTAGCTTCCAAATCTTAAGGGTGCGTAGGGCATGCATGGCAGAGAAAGTGCGCAAGTATAGGCATGCAAGGCAGAGTTAAAAAGGCTTCTTGAAGAACCCAGGATGCACATGCTGCCATGTGAAGAACAATTCAAGACTTAGCCATTTTTGGCCTTTGGGATAGAACACATGAAGAATGTGTTCCATTTGGATAAGGTTCCAGCCTGGTGACAGGGTGTCCTGGAAGGAATATACCTTGTGATAGAAAGATCCAAAAAGTTAATCATGACACGGAGAGGCATGCCCGGGGTGACCCACACCTTGACACTTGGGGCCAGATCTGAGGCTGCAGAGGAGTTTGTTAGAGCTCAGAGGCCTATTTATACGCACGCCCTTGGCAAAGAAAGAGAGACAAAAATAAGGTAGTGGAGCTCTACAGAATTACTGCATGAGAACTATGGGATGAAAATGGGTACAAAATTCAAGTAAGGATGTAATGGGGAAATGGGGAGTGAAATTTTTGTCTTATGAGAATACATGTATGGATCCACATTTGGCGCATGACTACGGTCTACCTTCTGTAATCTTTTATAAGTAACACTATGAATGAATGTGATAAGGTTACCATGTCAAATGTGTTAAGAATCTTTCCTTGTATTATCTACATACTTCTATTGTACTTTTGTTCGTATATAATCATGAATCTTACTTGAATGGTTAAGTATAGTAGATAAAATGGTTTAGGAGGAAAAGAGGTAGGAGTATTTTTTCTTGAATATTCCCTCAAGTGTGATATAATGAATTAAGATTTTGTAAACTCATACCCATGGTTCAAGGATAGAGGAGTGAGGGACACTCTCATCTAGACCCATAATTTTCTCATCAACTTCATAAAAATTATTATCTCTTCCATTTATTTCTTTTATGTTTAAATAATTTCAGAAATTTGATGGACACACCTATAGCCCTAAATATGTAATATTTTATAACCTCAATCTTTCGGACTCTCATAACAAGCTTCCTCTCATTTAAAGCCTTGGAAAAATAAACTGAAAGAGTGGGTTCAAAGCTAATGATTATTTCAATAAAATTGTTGACTCCATTGAAGATGATGCTCCATATTTTTTTGTTTGTGTAGGCACTAAATATTGTAAAAAATCATTATCACACATTTTTTTAAAACAATTATATATGTGGGCCTTGGATGATGAAATTAAGTCTTAATGGTGTAAGTCTTTGTTTCAATTTTACATCACTTGATTTTTTCTATTTATTTGTGACTTACTTGATGCTACTTTATGTTTTTATGTTGTGTGACATCTTTTCTAGCATTTGTAAATTTATATTTTACATTAGTGAATCTTTTCCATTACCATATGAATTGGTCAAGAATGTCATATGTTTATGTCTGAGATGTACAATATTAAGCCCTTTGGTTTTGGGAACTTTCTAAATGATGGATAATATAAATGATTCCATTTGGGTTCTCGAATATAGTGATCCTATTTAATTCGAACACACTCCATAGATATAAAGGTTCTTAAAGAGCTCTAGTGTCATAAATCTAGACAATATTAACCCTAACCATAGCAAGATGTAGGTTTCAAGTACTAAAACTAAGATAAATAAATGTATCCTAATAGGATTAAAAATAAGAGATAAAAAGGGGATGGACAAAGCCAATGGGTATAATAATAATATGACAATGCAATAGAATAAATAAATCACACATTTACTCTAATATATAGAAATGAATGACCAACATAAAACATACACATATAAAATAAGATACTAAAGAGAGTTATAGATACTTACCTATAGTGTGTGTGTGTGTGTGTGTGTGTGTGAAAATTGACGCATAATCCTCCCTAAAGACAACACCGAGAGATAATCATTATGGGTGGAGAAAGAGAAATCTCAACAAGAATATCTCTAGTCCTAACTCACTATAGTGACCCAAATGCAAAGTAGGTTGTTGGAAGCACAATGGATTGGGGGTGAATCAGTCCTACAAAAATTTTAACTACATTTACCATGTATTAGCATTCATTATTCAATTATCCATTCATCATACATAACCATACATGAGCATATTAGATGTGTGTTAACCATTCACAAGATCATAACACAAGAGAGAGTACACAAGACACCAAATATAAGTGGGAAACCCTCAAGGGAAGAAACCCCACTGAAACTCGATTATATTACACAAAGCAAAGACATTTCATGAAGCACTAACTTTACAAGGAGCATCAACCCCTAATTTAGTAGAGAACCAACCCTACAAGGAGCACCAATACCTAATTTAGTGAATTGAAAGTGCACGGAGATGGGGGCCAAAACTAGACACAAATTTTATTTTGGGTGAAATGTGAGCATGTTTAGGAAAATTTTGATCACGTTACAAATTATTAGGAATTGTAATTACCAAGCCTAAAACATGAGCATGTTATAACTTTATACTTTATTATTTCTTATACTTTAAATTTATTTTATTAAATATAAGGAATTAGGATCACTTTGACCTTACGGAACTAGTCTCACAACTCCATCATTCATGGTTTAGAAGATGGTTTTTCATATTCTAACTTGGTCGATACATAGGTATTTTTAGGATTTCAGCATTAGGTCTAAAGCTTTTAGGGTTTAAATTGTACAATCCATGTCTATTTTGGGAAGGAATATAGTCTTTATTTAGGTTTTTGGTCCTTTTAGAAGTATTGGAGGGAATTTAGGAAGATTTAGGAAAGCTTTTCTCATTCAAAGACAATCTTCTCAACAACGGGTTTTCTAGGTGTAGGGAACAAACACTCTAATGGTGGAATCGACTTCTTTGGATGATTTTGGGAGCTTCAGTAAAGAGTTAGGAGGAAAAAAATAGGAAATATAAAGATATGTGAATCCTATACAATCTGGTAACATCTATTTTTCTCTAAGACTTGAATTTTTCATGAATAATTTCAAAATAATATAGCTTCCCCATTTCGTTCCAAACAAAAATGGCCCTAAATTTGTAATATCTAGAGATATGGTCACCACATGGTGATAGGTGAATATAGGTGAATAGGTGATAAGTACCTCTCGGAATGGGTACTTTCATAAATAGAAATTGTTTTACCATGGGTGAGGATGTCATGAGGACGGGGCCAAATTTTGTGAGTTAAAAACACCTTCTTAACACCCCAGGTTGTGTTTTTGAGTAATAAAAGTTATAACATGAAAAAGTGGTAAACATGAGTTACCATGAGTTGAAATCATGTTTCTAAAACCTTAAGCGATGACTTAAGTGTTTAGAAACAATGTTATTAGATCTACTGATGTGATGGGAACATGATGCTCTCTTCTAATTACAAGGCAAGATCGAGGATCTCTCTTACTTTTCAAGGCCTCCATAATTAACCCTAGTGATCAAAAATAAACTCCATGATGCTCAAACCATTTTTTTATTATCTATCACTTACTGAAATAGGTATTCACCATGTAGATGGAAGGATTTATCATTGAATGAGATTCTTGTCATGTGGCCACCTGTTAGACTGAAATGAGGTGGTTATAATGTCCTTCCTCCTTTGAAGTGTGATCAAACTACAAGGTTTGAATGAGTGTTTAAGAACACTACCAAGTGAGTGACATCAAGTGAAACTCAGATAATTTATCATTCTTACATACATGGTGCTCTATATGAAGATCATCCTCTTACCCCTCCTAGCTCCAAAATTATCCTTAGATGGAATCAACTTTAGGATACTCATACACCTGTTTTCTCATATGCCTCTCATGGAGGCAGATGATGCATGTATCCTTCACACACGATGGTCATGAATTCCTCGGTAGCTTGACTATCTCATCTTGGCTTGTTCCTTGAAGAGGTTTTAACATGATTTCAAAGTCAAGCTATGATTATCCTCAACTTACTCCATGAGCTTCCCATTTAACCTTTGAACATGATGACACACCCTTTTTAAATTCACAATTCACTTCCCGACCAATATATCACATGAGTGGAAACATGATTATAGTATCTAGAAACATCTTCGCTCGATTACTCCTCATGGAAATAGGTTTCCTCCTCTATATGGAAGGATTTATCCTGAATGAGATTTTAAGGAATTTTGAGGGTGAGATCCATATTATTGAACTCTAACTTCATTTAAGCACTATGAAATCCACTCCCTAAATTGCAATATGTGAACACATCACGAAGTATTTATTAATTTTTAGAAACAATATCAATTATTGAATAATGAATTACAATGTTTCCTAAATAGGAAAACAACTCCCAACTTGAGTTTCAAGAAAACTCTAACTAACTTGACTAAATCTACTCTAGGTGGTGAAATTACTATTTTTAGTAGTTTACTAGAACCTGCTATTCTTAGTAAGTTCGCATGCTTATTCATACGGGCAAAAAAATTGCCACGCATCTTCTACATTCCTAAATTAGAGGAATTTCCAAATTTCTAACTCATAATGCAACTAATAGACTAAAATTAACTAATGCCCAAAAATAGGAAAAAACCGAACTACAACTTAAATCCTAATTTTTGGCCTCAAGATGGTGGATTTAGGGCCGAAAATGTGTCAAAACTTGCCCCAACTGGTAGGGTGCAGGTTGCCACTACATTCATCTCATCAAAACATGTGGTTTAAAAAAAAAAATGGACTCAAATGGACACCCGGAGCTCAAGTTATGACCTTGTCAAGTTCCTGCTAATTTTGGTGCATCATTCTCCCCTACTTGAAAAAAATGCAGCTCCTGCAAGTTGTCTTCTTCAAATTGCTTCCATTTATCTGCATCCAACTTCTTAATCTCCCACTCTATGACCCAAGTATTGTCCTCTTGTTCCAGTCCTTTCCAATGTACCAAATATTTGTTGTATTTCCCATGTCGCGTGTCCATTGTTTTCTTATCTAGAATATGATCCACTTCTTCTTTCTTCTTCACCAGAACCTGCTGCCTCCAATCTACTACTTCATCAATAACATCCCCTTCTACACCATCCCCATGAAAAGAATACAAATCTGAAACATTAAACACTGGAGAAATATCAAAATTCCTGGCAATTCTACCTCATAAGCATTATCGTTTATTTTTTCACGATTTTGTAGGGACCAATCTTCTTGTACTTCAACTTGTTATAGGTTCCTTTTGGAAACCTTTCCTTCCATAGATATACCATAACCAACTCACCAACTGTAAATACCTTTCTCTGTCTATGCACATCTATTATTTCCTTATACTTATCATTACTATTTCTGCAACTTCTTCCGCACTTCTTCCGCAATTGTTGTATATGTTTGGCAAATGCTTATGCATCATCACTCGACTCTGCCATCAACTAGTAGTTATACCAAATCTAACACCCCATTTGGATTACTCCCATACACAATTGAAAATGGAGACTTTCCTATGGATCTATTTATGGAACTATTTATATGCAAACTAGCTTGTGGTAATGCTAAGTCCATTATTTTAGCTTTTTCGAATATTATGCAGTTGACCTTAATAGTTTCCCAAACTCTATTTACCACCTATGTTTTCCTAAATCTATCGAGGATGATAGATCCTTGAACTTGTAGTTGAGTTCCCAATTTCTTCCATAAAGTCCTCGACTAATGACTTAAGAACCTTGTGTCCCTATCGAAGTAATGGTTTTGGAACACCATGACAAACGAACAACTTCTCTAAAAACAAATTGTTACTACATTTGTGCATCACTTCTTTTTCATTGAAAGGAAATAAAATGAACCATCTTAGAAAACTCATTTACCACAAAAATTGAGTCATTACCTCTATTGTGTTTTTGGTAATCCCAAAACAAAATCCATACTCATATTATCATGGTGACCCTTTGATAGCATATGTGATGGCTTGACCATGATTGGTTAAAATGGCCTTTCATGGTATCAAATTTGACAACTCTCCACATATCTTACCACATCTCAAAAGCTTTGGCCAATAGTATTTCTCTTGGACCAGGATATCTTATGTTATTTTTACCAAATATCTTATGCCAATATCTTCCGCATGATGGAATTGGTATACACTAATTTATTTCTCTCTACTACCAAGGCAACTTATTAGGAGGAAATGACCTAGAAATTCTTATCATACTCTTTCTACCCATCCCAAAATACATAGTGGCATCCTTAATAATAGGTATCATCTAGATAAAATGTACTTTCATCCAAAATCTCGCATTGTCAAATGAGAAAATCTCCTTTGTTAATATCCTTGAAATCAGAATAAATGAATATTGCTGCTCATTTATTGCTTAAAAAACCCAAGGTCATTTTATTAGTGGTAAACAAAGTTTATCTTACTCAAATCATGGTGTTTGATTGATTCTTGGCTTTATTCAATAATTTATCATTTTTAGAGAAAATATAACCTACATAAATTACCCACTTGGAGCTACTTTCCAGGATTCAATACTTCTATTAATGGAACTATTCACAAAACATTTAGCTTTGGTAATGCTAAGTCCCATTATTTCAGCTTCTCCCCAATGATTCACCTTAAGAGGTTTCCCATTCCTGTTGATTGGTTATTGTAGAGGTTGTTTTTTTGGTTTCTATAATTTACCACCTCTACTTACCCATCGAACCCAGGATGAGAAGGCACTTATTATTTGATGATTTTGAAAATTGTTCCCAATTTCTTCTATAAAGTCCTCCGTAATGACTTAAGAACCTTATATGTCCCTATCTAAAGTAATGTAAAATTTTGGAACACCATGCAAACGAACAACTTCTTTGAAAAACAAATCTGTTATGCCTATTTGCATCACTTGTTTTTTTGTAGGAAATAAAATGAACCATCTTAGAAAACCTATCAACAACCACAAAATTGAGTCATTACCTCATTGTGTTTTTGGTAATCCCAAAACAAAATCCATACTCAGATCTGTCCATGACCCTTTAGGAACAAGCAATGGCATATACAACCCTGTATTTTGTGCATGGCCTTTTGAGACTTGGAAAATTTGACACCTCTCCACATATCTTACCACATCTCTTTTCATCTTTGGCCAATAGTATTTCTCTGCTACCAAGGCTATCGTCTTATCTTTACCAAAATGCTACCAAAACATAATATGTTGTTATGCAATTATTTCACTATATTCTCTCTCATAGACCCAACTAGAATACATAGTTGGCGTCCCTTGAATAGGTAGCCATCCTATAAAATGTACTCATCCTGGACATCTCCTGCATTTTCTGACAATGGATGAATTAACCTTTCAACAATATCCTTGAAATCAAAATCAGAAGAATACAAACCCTTTATTGCTTCAAAACCCACCACCTCATTTTCCATAGTGGTAAACAAAGTCACACGCCTACTCAATGCATCTGCAACTTGATTCTGTTTTCCAGATTTATGTTTTAGAAAAAGTATAACCCTGCAAAAATGATACCCACTTTGCATGCCTATTATTCAACTTCTTTTGGGTATTCACATATTTAGGAGGCTATGTGGTTTGTAAATAACACAAACTCCTTAGGCACTAAGTAATGCCTCCAATGCCTTAATGCTTGTACAATTGCATAAAATTCCACATCATAAGTAGAGTAGTTATTTCTTACCTCATTAGTTTCTCACTAAAGAAAGCTATTGGCTTTCCACCTTGACTTAGAACAACACCAATACCCACATGTGAGGCATCACAATCAACCTCAAACACTTTATCAAAATATGGTAGTGCCAAAATGGGTGCCTCTGTCACCTTCTTCTTCAAGAACTGAAAACTATCCTCAGCTTCCTTTGTCCACAAAAACTCCCTTCCTTTTGTGCAATCTGTTATAGGTGTTATAATACTGCTGAAATTTTTAATAAATTTTTGTAAAATGTTGCTAAACCATGAAAGCTTCTTACCTCTATTATACTCCATGGAGTAGGCCATTCAATAATTGCCTTTATCTTTTTGAGTCCATCTATACCCCATCTGCTGAAATAATAAAGCCCAAGAATACCAAAATCTCTCTTGCATAAATGTGCACTTTTTCATATTTGCATAGATTTTCTCTTTCCTTAACACTTCAAAATACCACCCTTAGATGCCTCAAATGTTCTTCTTTAGTTTTACTAAAGATCAAGATATCATCATCAAAATAAACCACAACAAACTTACCATTATACTCCGCAACATGGTGTTCATCAATCTCATAAAAGTACTAGGTGCATTGGATAACCCGAATGGCATCACCAACCACTCATATAATCCATTTCCTATCTTGAATGTTGTTTTCCACTCATCTCCTTCTCTGATCCGAATCTAATGATAACCACTTGAAGATCAATCTTGGTGAAATACCTAGATCCAAAGCAAGCACATCCATCATATCATCAAGGCGAGGTATTGGGAACCTATACTTGATTGTAATTTTATTGATTGCTCTACTATCCATGCACATTCTCCATGTTCCATCCTTCTTTGGTGTTAATAAAGTTGGGGTTGCACACGGACTCATGCTCTCCCTTACGACCCCTTTCTCATGAGCTCTGCCACTTGCCTATTCAACTCTGCATGCAATGTTGGGCTCATCCTATAAGCCGCTTGATTTGGGAGTGAAGACCCTGGAATCAAATCAATATGGTGTTGAATATCTCTTTTGGGTGGTAATCCATCTGGTAGCTCATTAGGAATAACATCAGAAAATTCTTCTATTAATTCTGTTATTTCTATTGGTATTTGTGCACTTGCAGGTTCATCCTTATTTGTGACTAGTGCATAACAAAACCAGTTGCCTTTGCCTCCTTCACAAATTCCTTTGCAGAAAGCATATTTTCAGCCTTCCCCTCTTCCTTAAGAGGTAGCAAAACTATTTTTGTGCCATCCTTCCAGAAAGTATAAGTATTATTTCCCCATCATGAATAACTTTTCTATCAAATTGCCATGGTCTTCCTAGTAGCATATGACATGCATCCATAGGAATAACATCACACCAAATCTCATCCTTATAACTATTCCCAATAGAAAATCTTATTAAACATCTCTTATCAACAATAACTTCATTACCCTTCTTAAACCATGCAATACGGTAAGGGTTAGGATTCTTCTCACAATGTAGACCCAATTTATCAACCATCTCATTTGAAACCATGTTCTCACAACTACCACCATCAATAATAACATTACATACCTTTCCTCCTGAAGTGCATCTTGTTCTGAAAATATTTTTATGTAGCCATGCATCCCCCTTGATCTCCTTTCTTGGAGCAATCATCATCCTCTTGATCATCATATTTTCTCCAACATCTAGTGGAATTTCTAGGTCATGTTCATCTTCTACTTGTTAGCTTCAACAAGATTTACTCTTGGAGCATCTCCTTTCCTCTTTTCATGTGTATAAATATGGGCATTCAAAAGCCCGATGCCCTTCTTCACCACATATGTAACAAACAAATGGTCTTCGTGGAGCCTCCCATCCTCTATCACCAGCATATCCTCTACCCCTAGAAAATCCTCTACCTCTTTGTTGATTCTAGAAATCTTGTCTCGTATCCTCTTGCTTTTCCAATCCATGAGATGATTCTCCCCTACCTTGGCTGAAACCATCTGTCCCCGAAAGGAAGATGAGGCCCCTATTCATTCAGGTGATCTCCTAAAACTTTGACGATTTTGTTTTTCCTCGGCCTTTAAGGCTAATTGATAGGCATCCTCCATGCTCTTAATCCTATGCATACTTATCTCATCTTGAATAGAAAATTTTAATCCATTTACATACCTTACATCCATTTGTTCCTCAATTTCTTCATGCTCTACACAAATGGACAACTTGTAGAACTCATCTGTGTATTCTTGCACTGTTTGTAAGTTCTATCTGAGATTCTGAAACCTCCTGTAAAGGGTTTGTGCATAATCCATAGGGAGAAATTTATCTTTCAGCTTCTTCTCCATCTTACTCCATGTCCTAATTCTTTCTTTCCCCTTTCTTGACCCTCTCTTTTGTAGGTGATCCCACCATAACATAGCATGACCTTTCAATTTTGTGCATGCAAATTTTACCTTCTTTTCTTTTGACATAGCCTTCCACTCAAAAAAATTTCCCCATGCTAGTCAACCAGTCTATCAACTCCTCTAGTTTTAGACTACCACCATACTCTAAAACATCAACTCTTATCCCATCATTCTTTCCTTCTAATGCTCAAAGCATCCTTTCTTCAAAAGCTAATGGTGGTGCTTGCATTTCCTCCTCTTCACAAACTTCTTCTTCATTTGTGTCATCTCCACCTTGATTTCCTCTCTGGGTTATCATTGCAACAAGCGCAACAACTTGCCTCTGCAGATCTTGCATATTTCTATTCATCTAGGCAATACCACCTCCTCTTCCTCTTCCTCTTCTCTTCCTGCCATTTTTTTTAAAGACTTGAACCATCTCGCTCGATACCAGATAATGTAGCCAAATTATAAACAAACTTGATATACTACAAATAATATGAACTCCAAAAGAAAATAGATCTCCTTCTTTGTTATTGAATAATGAATTACAATGTTTCCTAAATAGGAAAACAACTCCCAACTCGAGTTTCCAAGAAAACTCTAACTAACTTGACTAAATCTACTCTAGGTGGTGGAAATTACTATTTTTAACAAGTTTTACTAGAACCTACTATTCTTAGTAAGTTCACATGCTTATTCGTATGGGCACAAAAATTTCCACGCATCTTCTACATTCCTAAATTAGAGGAATTTCCAACTTTCTAACTCATAATGCAACTAATAGACTAAAATTAACTAATGCCCAAAAATAGGAAAAAAAATTGAACTACAACTTAAATCCTAATTTTGGCCTCAAGATGGTGGATTTAGGGCCCGAAAATGTGCCAAACATGCCCCAATCAAGAGTAGGGTGGGTTTTGCTACATTCTTCTCATCGAAACATGTGGTTTAAAAAAAATGTACTCAAATAGACACCCGAGCTCAAGTTATGACCTTGTCAAGTTGGATCTGAATGATATTTTATTTCCTAAAATTTCCTAAATTACTTCATACACCTTCAATTATCTTTAAAATCACCCTCATATGCTTTATAATTTCCTTGAACATTCCCAAAGTATGTTTACTAGTTGCAAAATGGCCTAAATGTCCTTTTAGGCCTCTCGAAGGAAAATATCTTTCACTGAATCTCACTGAATTAATTTATCACCTTGAGTAATTATCCTTGCACACTAAAAAACTTTAAAACCTTATTAGGAATTTCCTCGATCTAAGGTGAACGTTGAACTAAAGGTAGGCTATTCATAGTAAGGATGCACAATGACTAGAAGGATGCACATATTGATGTCTATCAAGATGAATGGATTGAATATTGCTATGCCCGTAGTCCTATAGCTTATAATTGCACATTGTGATCATTTATCTACATTTTGGTGTTCTTGGTGTTTTACTGCTGCTGATATTCAAATATATCTAAGTAATTTCATTACAAATATATAGTGGTAGTTCATGAAATCTAGCATTTACTTACAACCTTGAATGTGTTTTGTTAAATCTCACAATTTTTCTCACCTAAAGCTTAATGTTGGGAACATATCAAGCATCCACAGATTTGGATTATAAAATAAGAAAATTGAATTTAATCCTCCTAACGCTTATTCAATAGGTGAATGAGTCAAGAAGGGTGTGTATGATAATAAATATGAATTTTCTTCCATATCAGGTTATATAAAACCTATTTTGGTGTTTCAACAAGAAAATATTAATATCTCATCGATAAGGATTCTTAGAAGATAATTCTACCTAGAATTGGGCTATAAAACTTAGGAGTCTTCTTTACTCGACACCATTGGGAAGAAGACTCTAATACCGTTACGGAGAACACCCTTTTGATCAATTTAATCCACATGGAATTATAACTTTAAGGTGAATCACATGTTCCCGACATCCAAAATGTATTTAGATCATTACAAGCACTAATTAAGTGTATAGAAACACTCTTTTAGAGGTATGTATTGATTGATATTATGAGATGATTGCTAGCATCATCTTTGGGTTCTTTGGATAAAAATGGATACTCCCAAAATGTAAATGATTATTCAATATTTATGGTGCCTTCTTGTTTTCATCCTAACCCTTTATGGAGCTCCCGAAATAAGTTGGAGAATTCAATGTTCACAATTTGACTGCTCATTCCTTGCACCTGAAAGCCGTTGTTGAATAGACTATCCTTGAATGATCAAAATTTTCCTAAATATTCCTAAAATGATTCTAACACCTTCAATTCTTTCAAATACAACCTTTAGATACTTAATACTTATTCATAACCCTCCTAGAGGATGCACATAGCTCCAAAATGACCAAAAATGGCCTTTTAGGCTTGCCAATGAATTAGTCTTTTACTGCACTTTAATGAATGGAATAATGGACCTTTTAAAACCTTTTTGCAAACTTATACATGTTCACCCAATGCATTAGTAATACCTTCAAGGATAAGGTGATCATGACACAAGAGGCAGGTGGGCCCAAAGAGGGATTCAAGAAGATTTGGGAGAAAGATTTCACATTGTGGCTTGGTTTTCATGGTTTAAGTTTTACATTTTGGGTTATTCAATTCACACATGACAACATCTCCATATGGATATATCCTCTTACCTTTCCAATTTTAAAATCATCCTTGAATGGAATCAAATTTAGGATGCTCATACACTTCTTTCTCATATCCCTCTCATGAGAATAGGTGACTTCTTGATCCTTCACACATGATGGTCTTGGATGCCTCACTAGCCTGACTAGCTCATTTTGATTTATTTCTCAAAGAGATTTGGAAATAATGGTAGAGTCATGATATGATGATCATCAATTCACTCATTGAGCCTCACTTTTCACCTTTGAACATGATGGTCTCTTCTTAATCTCATAATTCACCTCCCTGCCCAAGATGTCACCTAAGTGGAAACATGCTTATGATGTTTGCACACCCTCTTTCTTAATTACTCCTCATCGATATAGGTTTCCTCCTAATGATAGAAGGACTGATCCCTTAATGAAACTTGGAGGAATTTCTGAGAATGAATTCCATGTTCTTAAGCTCCACATTGTACTAAAACACTACAAATTCCACCTCCATGACTTGTAAGATGTGTGTTCATTACCAAGCATTGATTAAGTGTTTATAAAAATCTTAAACAATATGCATTTTTTTAGCTCCTAAGATGATTTCCACCATCACTCATGGTGATATTCTCTTATCATGCTCTTGATGATCATTCCCTTCATGATTTGAATCTTGATGAAGCGCTTGATGTTTCAGATATTTCACAGACCTTGTGATTTTTATGATGATGTTTTAGATCCTTCACAGACCTCATGATGGCCATTCCCTTGATTATTTGAATCGATAAAAATTACATATGTGTTTTGATTTATTATGTGTTATAAGAAATTGCATGAGTCCATATATTCGAGAAATTGTTGCTACTTTTGGGAGTTGTGAGGTTTATAAAATATAGTTTTGACACATCTAAAACTCCTACAAATGTCAGTAAACAATCTAAAAGGCCCCAAAACTTAAAAATCACTATATTATTTATCAAAATAGACATCGATTGTAGAATTTAAACCCTACAAGATTTAGACTGAATGCTGAAATCATGAAAAATACCATGTACTAATGACCATATTAGAATATGAAAAACATCTTCTAAACTATGACTAATGGAGCTATGAGACTAGTTCCATAAGCATACAGAGTGATCCTAATTTCTTATATTTACTAAAATAAATTTAAACTATAAATTTTTCATTTATTAAATTTAAAGGAAAAACTTATACTTGAACCATTTATTTTAGTAAATATATCCCTCTTACAACTACATATACCACATAGCAAATAAAAATGCATAAAGGCATTATAATGCACTCATGCATTTCATCTTCTTGGGGTTTGAAATACCCAATCCATAGGCTTGGATTTTCCTTGGATATCCAAACCTAAGGTTTGGACTATGTAATCCATGAATAAATCCAATTTTTGACAGAAAAACATCAAATTTTCACGTGTGCACTCGATATCTCATGCATTATAACATAATATTAAAAAAATTATATTATGATGTCAAGCTCAATTTTACCTTGGTGAAAATATAAGTTTTTCTAAAATTCTATTAATTTAATGCTTTCATCCTTAATTAATTTTATTAGTGCCTTCTTTTCTTGTGAAACCCTATGCCTACGTTTTGGTACAAAATTTATTATTTTTTCATCCAATTTTTTTTTAAAAGTTGTTTTTTCTAAACCTCATTCTATACACACTAAAAAAACAAAAAAATGATTTTTTTCTCAAATTTATGGGGGTGCACACACAAATATTTAATTTTGAGATATGTACACTTTGAAAATTAATAAAAAATTATATATTCATCCAAAAATTATGAAAAATTAGTGGCACCTCACACATGGTCTTAGACTAACTTTATACCAAAGGGATTTGAAAAATAATTTATATAACTCAAAAATGGGGTGGCGCACACACAATAGGTTCTTATCTTTTTGACACAAAAATAGACATACTTTGTGTGCACACCACATTTGAACCTCTTAATCTCCACAATTTAAAAAAAAATAGTAGTTTAGAAACTAGATTCCAAGATATCTATGGTACTCATTCTTATCACTTTGTCAAATTTTGAGCATATGCAAATGTGTCCACTTTTGACCCCCGTTTCCATGCACTTACCCTGAAGCACCAACACAACAAGGAGGCTACAACCCATTAAGATGATAAAGAACTAACTAAAACACCTTTAGATGAAGATATATGATATATTTTTTCTGCCACAACTGATGGAGATCACTAATTCAGCTCACACACCTTCAAACCCTCTTTAACTTCTCTCCTTCAACTCGCTCTATCTTGATCTTTCATGAGCTGGTTTTGATTCAAACACTTGCATATATTCTCTTTAACATTCTTCAAAAAAATTCTCACATCCTCATATGTTTCTTGATTCCATTTATCCACCTTCACTTCCTCACCTAGGTCACATTTTCCCTTTATGCACAACTAGTTCAAATTTGAACCAAACAATTTATATGCTTCTCAACTCAAAAACATAACATAGGTCAGTCCAGACCAAAGATATCAACCAATAAAACTTAATAAAATAAAAAAATATTCATAAAAATTCATAAAATGGACCCATGTAGGTCATCCATGCACCAAGACAACCAAACAAGCCAAAATAGGCTCAAAACCCCAACACTGGCTCATCAAAGACCTCTAAAGTCATCACAATACTTTTTCAAGCCTCAAAATGCCTAAAACATGTCAAATATAACATAAAAACATCATACTTTCTCAAAAATTCCATTTCACTAATCATTTTATTCATAACTCTATCAAGTAAGCTCATTTCCTTCTCAAAACACCCGCTTCCAAGAACTAGTATTTACCTAACAAGCTCATGATCACTCAATAACACCTCAACTATGCCATGTAACCAATCATTAGAAACTCATTGACTAGTAGAACACATACATACATTCTATACCTCATGAAACATCCATCAAGGAAAACCACACCTCCTTTCCTCTTCACCAAACAAAGCTTCCTATAAAGCAGTTTTGGAAACTCAATTGGTTTGCACCCTTGTTTTCACTTTCAAGACCTCTAAATTCATTCACTAAAAACAAATTCATCCCTCATCACTCTCCAATATATATAAAGCATCAAAAACCAAAAACATGAGACTTATACATCAATTTTCTTAGTCAAGGCAATCCTCTCCTAAAATAGTCAAACTTTTCTTCACAAACTAAGTTGGTTCACATATAAAAATACATAATAAAGAGACAAACCATACATCATTGGAAATTTCTCTAAATATAATTTCCATAACATCTTACATTTCCTTCCAAATCCAAATGAAAGGCCTTCAACCAGGTCAATCTCTAAAACTGCTCAAAATTGTCCTTTTAGGCCCAAAGACCAATCTTCATAAATAGGGAACACTTTTCCTTCTAAGACTTCAACCATGACCTAAAAATATCATGGACAACTAGTAAAGCTCCCAAGCTCTAATAAATGTTGATTTAATCAATACATTCAATGGGAAACTTTTCCACAAACTGAACATCTTCATAAACATGCATGTTTGAGTGGGGTCCACATATTGTCACAAGCTCTATCATACATTTATATAAATATGGAGGAGTCCTATATAACCTCCAATCATCATACTAGAAAAATGAATCCATTATGGTAACTTACCAAGAAGATCTTCTCCATCACTTTTAATCTAGGGTTTAACTAGGGTTTTAAACCACTTTACCTTCTTAATGATTGTTCATAAAAACCAAATGATCAAATGAACTCATTATTTTTTTAAAAATTATTATCAATTTAAAAACCTGCAAAACCTGGGTCCCATACAAATAACACAATTCACAATGAGCATCAAAAGGTCAACTTTTAGCACAAAACACACTCTAGAAATCGTGGTTTTAGAAAAAAATCCATAAATTGCAAAATTTTCTTCACTTTTACATGAAACTTGTCATGAAGCATCATGAAAACATCCTATAACTTTCCATACTCACCATCTATCTCAAATATGTCTAAAACTCTCCAACCATAGTGACTTACTTGTGATTTCCTAGCTTATCTTCACTTTTTTTGCTTCCCAAGGACCATGAAACACTACCAAACATCGATAACTAACCTGGAACTCATTATATATGTCATATAATGCATCATCATGATGCTACTATGATATCTCAATAACTTAAGTCACCATACCAAACCACAAGCTCCAGGACTAGGAATAGGCCTAGAAAGACTACTACAACCCATAACAACATATGAACTGACCATGATGACTCATTAAAAACTCATTAATACCTATAAAATTCCTCTAGAACCATTTGAGACCTCATGAAAACCTTCAACTAACTCTAGAGATCTCATACAATGACTATGCAAGCTAGAACCATGCTAAGACAACATGACAACTCCTAAAATCTTGTCACTACCAATCAACCTTCATGTTTGACATTTGACTAACACCTCATGGAGACTGATATGACATTGACACCCTTTTCCATCAATGGCTTTGACATAAAATGTAAACATTAAGACACAATGGCCAAAATCTCTCCCTTTGTCATTGATGGCAATCATCTTCATAAACTTTGATGGTAACCATAAGACAAAACACTCCTGCATGACCTCATTTCCATGTTTCTGATGCTTCTCTCCCCTTTGACATCTATGAAAAAGGCTACAATGATGAAAAGACATGGAAAATGAAAACACTCAATATAACACAATGGAAACAATGCACAAGACACACTTACGCAAATAACTCACCCTTGGACTGTATCTTATCTTCTTTGACTTCAACAAAGTATATGATAATCCATGGACTTGATCGATACATGAAAAAAACTCCCCCTGAACTAATACCTCTCCAAATTTGTCTTCATCTATGTTCTACAACTTCTTCTTGGTTTATTCCATGCTAAAACCAAAAATCTACCTCTTATGCTATGAAAACCTCCTTTAGGACCATTATCCCTAAACCACTCCTTCAATGCATCTTATCCAAACTTCATCTTGATCTAAGAGCCCACACACCTAATAACTTATCTTGGGTTTATACCATCCTTCTCTAACTGAAAACACAAAATAGCTTGTTTTTATACCATGAGAATGAATTAAGAAAATCATCACTATCCTAAAGCACTTCTTTAGTGAATTTTTCCTTCTTTCTAAGAGATCATACTTACTTGCATTAAAAAAATTCTTACCTTTGAAGTAAACCTATAAATCATCCTTCATTTTTCATACAAGCCTTCATGGTACCCGATACACCTAAAAGGATGTCAAGACAAGCTCCCCCTGCATTGATGATCATCTCAAACTTGTAGCACCACATTTTGGTGCAAAATAGTCACCTACAAGTACCATTAGGATGTAATTGATTAACAATGTAAATCCTCATCTCTATTCGTGCTTTGTAGATTCATCAATATACATAAATACCTTAATCTAAACTAATACAAGTTTGCAAATCATTCTATTTTTCTCATACTTTTCGAAAACTCCTCTACAATCCTATAACTTACTTTCTTTCTTTCTTCGTAGTCTCTATACCATGGTTTAATGAAAATTTGAATGATGAAAGGAATCAATCAGCCTAGCCCCTGAATTATACATTTCTTCCATCTTCTTTAGGTTTTTCATCTCACAAGTTTTCCCTCAACATGTACTAAAACACCCCGATTCTTCAAGTACAATCACATTGTTTGGAAATATTCCTACCTCTTCATTTTCCAAACCTCTTCAACTTGAATTAACAAAGAAAGAAAATAGGAATAAACTAACCTTAGAAGATGTGGGGTTTAGCGATACCCATAGATGATGGATGAGATGCTCAATATTGCGCTCCTTGGAAGGTTGGTGCAAGATCATGTCTGCTAAGAACTCGCAAATCACATACACTAAATATAATATGATCAATAAGATAAATGGTGGATTTATTGGAAAAGGCTAGTCCCCAAAAGTCAACAAGATTACTTACAAGGATGTCAATCCGCTTTTAAACAATCAAGTGGTTTTGAAAGATATACGATATGTGATAACCGATACAAGATAATATGATGATAAATGATAAGTTTATTACAAATCAGATAGAAAATAAATGAGAGTGGGAAGAGGAAGACTATGGCTTGAAATCAAGCTCAAAAGGCAATTCATCTTCCTGTTTTGCCTCGAATGCAAGCCCCAAGCAAGCTTCAACTTCAATGAGTATATACTCAAATTACACGCCAATAGTCTTCTACTACTCAATGGAGTTCATAAGTGAACTCAAAAACGTTTTCCAATTCTTTTAAAAGAGCACAATGGATGGTGCACAAGGTTAGATCATGGAAGATATCATATAGCTTCTAGTAGAAAGGATGTTGAATGATTGGAAAAGAATGAATATTGGTAATTTCAGGAGAGGGGCCACTAATTTACATCTAAAATTAGTCCATACTAAAAATGATTTTCAGAAGAAAACAATTTGATATAGTATATTAATGGATACTTGATGAAAAATGGATAAAATTTCAAGAAAATAAAAGTGGAGGAATTGCTTGCGATTGGAGCAATCACTAGTGATTCGGTGCTTTGTAATAAACTAATAAATTCAAATTTCTGATGATTAAAACTTTATTTTGAGACTTTAAAGGTCAATGTTCAAAGATGATGAATAAACAAGTAAGAGGTACCTGGAGGTTAATGTGGAGCTAAAGGAAACTTCATAAATGATCTCCGATGGCTTAAGAAATTTATAGAAGTAGTGAAGAGATGATGACAAATGATCCAAAATTCTCCAAAATTCTCAATGGAAGTAAATGGTGATGCCTGATGTTGATTATGATATCCAAGTGTTGAATAATGATGCACATGAAGTTGTGGAATCAAATTAAAAGAAAGAGTTTGTGGATTGAAGTTGATGATCCTCAAAAGAATCTGAAAAATCTCTTAAGTAATCACTGGTGATTACCCAAATCACAGCAATTTCAGCCTGTTTGAGATTTGGATGGAAAATGGTTGGAATAATTTGCTAAATCAAGGTTTTTGTTTTGAATTTCAAGGGGTGAATTTGTTAGACTGTTTAGGGACGTGTTTTAGAAGGATGCCAAGTAGGTTAGATTATACTAATTTAGGTATGATTTTGATAGGTGTATAAATGATTTTAATAGGTGTGTAGATGATTATGATAGGTGTGTCGAGATAAGGGTGTTAGAAATAGATAAGATGGATTTTTAGGGAATAAATAAATTTAGGTTGATTTGGGTAGTTTAGACTTAGATAAATGATTTTGATAATATAATGTAATTAAATGGTGTGTATGATGAAATATTCATACATTTAATTAATTGATTAAATAACAATGGGAGGTGATGGAGGAAGTATGGGATGTTGATGAATTTAATTAATGGAACAAATGTGAAGGATGTAGTGTATGACTTAGGGTATAAAATATCGATATGTTTAATTAATGATTTGGACAAAGATGAGGGAGTGTAGATTTTGGTGTCTACATTTTCCCCTTTTTGTCTAGTGGTTTAATGGCAAAGCGTTAGACAAAAATGATGTTGAGTTATTTGTATGGGTGATCTTGCAAGAAACACCAATTTGACGGTTATGATTAGGTAGGTTTGTTGTGTTTCATTCAAAAAGTTTCCCTAGTCAAGGGGTACTAAAACAAGATGTGTTACCGAGGAATCAAATGATAGGGAACCAAGGGTTTGATACCTATAGATGTATGATCACAAAGGTAGGATAAATAGATGGGAAAGTCAAGTGATGGGGGCCAAAGGGCACATGTCCCATAGTCATATGACAAATCCCGATGTAGTTTTCATTTATTTGATATTTAATGTTTCAAGGACTAGGGTCCTTTGAAAGAGACACTTTTATAGAAAAAAATGATGATTTAATATAGAATAGGCATGTATGCCAAAAATAGACAAATCGCTAGTGATTCGGCCAATCAATGATTTTAGATAAATCACCGATGATTCAGAAATTGTCGGTGATTGCGTCGGGATAAAAATAGGGCTATAAATAGCCGATTTCAATGTTTTAGGCTCATTTTTACCTAGAGAAATACATATTTCTAGAGAGATTTTGAGTGAAAAATGTGTTTTTGAGTGGAAAAGTGGATATTTGGACACCATGGCATCATCAAGTAGGCACGGAAACCCACTATGGCAAAGGTAGGTGGTTTTAACCTACTTTTATGTGTTTTGTTGATTTTTAGTAGTTTAGAATTTGTTGTCATTTTGGGGGGCATATGGATGCCCTAATTTGGAATCATAAGAATCATCGGTGATTCATGCAATTGCTAACAGTGATTGAGGTGAATCACCGATGATTCACCTGTTATGTAGATTTTGAATTTTTGATGATAAAACATGATTTTTAAGAAATATTTCAATTTTGTGTGGTGTTTTTGGTTCCAATTTGGTTATTTGATGTAGGTGTATTAATATTAATTATATTTTTTGATGATGTTGATGTTGATGTTAATGATATTTTTGATGTTTTAGATGTTGTTGGTGTTTTTGGGTGATGATGTTGATGTTGATGTTTTAATGTAAAGAAGTTTTTATATGTTGTGGATGATATTTTTGATATTTTTGGCAACGATACTAATGTTTGTTTATATGTGTTTTTTCTTTGCAGGTGGATGCACAACTGACTATCCGTGATCGTATTCCACTAATTTTGGATGAGGTGAAAGTTGATATGATAGATGATGACTGAGATCATATTGAGGCCATTGGTTTCAGTGGTATGAGGGATTACTGATGGATTCATAGGTGTTGGAGTTTGTTATTGGCCTTACTAGAGTGGTGGAATCCTTCCACCTATACTTTTTGGCTGCCCATTAGGGATATCACTATTACTTTGGAGGATGTTCATTGCATCATGTGATTACCTATCCATGGAGAGGGTATTTATGTTATCAATGAGGTAGAGAGGCTAGATTTGATGCAGAGGTTATATGGTGATGAGGCACAACACGTGAGATATGTATCGGGGATCATTTAAGTACCAAGAAATGTATGAGCATGGGAGAGAGGGTTTTACTGGATGACTCGATGGTGATGGTCATTTCATGTTTTTCTCTACCAAATTCAACAAGTGGCAAATTTTTCTAGATGATGATCGGGGTTATAGTAGAGATGATGGATCACCATACAATGTTTGAGTGGGGGCCCACATTACTTGCATAGACATTTAGAGAGTTTTGGTCTGGAAGGCCCACAAGTGTTATGGTATTGATGTTAGATTTTTATTATAGTGTTGGCATGTATGAGCATATTGCTATTGCTCATCCATTGGGCTGCCATGGGTTATTGATGAGAGTCATGTCGGCTTTATGAGATGGCAGCAAGACAAGGGATAGGGAAAGAAGAAGAAGAGGGTTGGTTTTTATAGAGACTTGTTAGTAGGACTATAGGTAGGGGATGTGGTGTGGAGGCCATATTTATATTTTCATGATTGGCTTGAGTATCCTCATGAGTTGGTGGGCATGCAACAGGATATGTGGGTGCAGGCTCATAAGGAAGGAGAGCATGAGATCTTACATTTTGATCGGGTGAGGAGATAGTTTGGATTGGTTCAGGGTGTACCTGAGGATCCCATACAATATAGATGGGAGGATGGAGACATAGAGACTCAAGGGATATTGTATGAGGTCATGATCATTGTTGATGAGTGGGAGGCTATGGGCCCTAATGATGATGGTGAGATTGTGCCACTTGATGATGTGAGGGTGACCCTAGATTATACAACATGGTGGACTCAAGCATTGAGAAATTTTGATAGGACACCAGTTGTACAACAAGTGAGATGGGTCCATGCTTGAGTAGAGGGAGGAGCACAGGCACAAGATGTGATCTAGATGTCTATGATGATGAGGAGGAGGAGGAGGAGGGTGGTGATGATGTGGCCACATCTATTACAAAGGTGATGGCCGATAAGGCCATGGTGGAGGGAGAGAGGGATATGTTACATGAAGAGAAAGGGATGACCTCTTAGGTGTCTGAGATGCCTTGAGATAGAGTAGTGCTGAGAAAGACAATGTAGTGACGAGCGTGATGGAATCAGATATAATTGGCTTACTACTATAAATAGGGATAAATACCACCAATAGTGAGATGAGATGAAAGAAGGCCTTGGGGATTACAAGGTCTTTTGTTTCTAGTGTAGAGTTAGCGGTGATGGCCAAAGCTATGGTCAAAGAGCACATGCCAAGTGGGAAGAGAGCACATGATAGTGGAAGAGGAAGCATGTGCAGCCTTTGGGATTATTTCTATGGCCCACTATCAGTCAGTAGGAAGAGTTATAGTATTATGTTGATATGGTGATCCATAATTATCTAGATGCCACATTATATGCTAATCATTTGGATGTGAGATCGATAGACCCTAGTGTGAGTGCCATGAGGAGTTTAGGTCACCCACCTCCAAGATCAAAGAGAGGAGGTGGAAGCAAGAGAGGAGTTGGTGGTGATTTGGAGTTCGTTGGTGACGTTAATGCCTCAGGGAGGAAAGGGTAGTATTGTCCCTACCAGGGAGTTCCTTGGAGGTTTCTAGTTTACTAATTCATGATATGTATTGATGATAGTTTTGATGTATGGATCATGGAAGCCCTGATTTGTATGACATTGATGATGATTTATGGCTCATGGAAGCCTTGATTTTGTATGACATTGATGTATTTGTGTTATGACTTTTGATATTGGAATTGATTTATATATGATGATGATGATGAGAGGTTTATGAATTATTTTCTTTTATTTACATGTGTTGATGGTTTCAATGTATATGGTGATGTATGTTTTTAATTTAAATGTGTTAGTGTTAGATGGATTTTGATGGATGTATTAGATGTGATGTCAAGAAATATGGTTTGTGAATATATTTGATAAAATGTGGTTGAATGTTTAATTAATCAAATGACTTAAAATGTGATCTTAAAATGGATTGTATCAAAAATGTGACTAAGTAAAATAGGGTAAAAATGAAATGATTTCCCTATTATGGATTTGATATATATGTGATGGGTTTTGATAGTGTGAAAACACTTGCACTTGTAGCCTTAATAAATGTTAAATAAGATCATCAATGAGTAGTTATGCAAGATCTTAGTAAACAAGTGGGATGATGTAATTGTATCTTCTTAGGACATGAAAGAGGTTGTGTATGTGTAGATCAATATGGGAAAAGGGTTCTCCTTTTCAACGAGTTCATAGGAAATTCCCCAACTTTACATATTGATTTTGAAGCAAACTGATCAATGCGGAAGTTTTGCTATAATGGGAAAGTTGATCAATGCGGGAAGCTTTCCTGGATGCTTTTGATATTGATATATTTTTAAGGATGATCAATGTGGGAAGCCTTTACATGGTTATCCATCCTTCAAGGACATGGTCTACATTTTTTTACTTTTATAAGATAGTCGTTCCTTCAAGGGATCGTCTATAATTTTGATTGGTAGCTTTCCTTCAAGGGATCAATCTACTATTACATTTTTATAATGATTTTATATTTTGAATATCTTTCCTTTGAGGGATCAGTATATTATATTTTTAATTTGATAAAAAAACATCCAATGATTTTATATAAAAATTAAGCGAGGGCAAGACCCTAATAGACTGCATTTTGAGGAGGGAGAAGATGTGTATGTGACCTACACACACATGTGCCCCATATCATGTTTTCATTTGGTAAAGGGTAGGTGAGTATAATGATTTAAGGGGTTCCTATAGAGGAGGAACTTGTCCATAGTGAAAGATGTGATGAACAGATCCATGGTGTTCATCTTTAAGGTATATTTAGGATAATGATGGATAACCACATGATTTCAAATCATTACTATGATAAAATGATGGTTTGATGAAGTGATAAGATTTTAGATGTAACTACTGTCATGAAAATCAATCATTTAACAATAGAAAGGCCACAAGTGTAAGGCATTCAGAGGTTCCTTTTAGGTTCACTATCAAGGGAAGCGAAACGGTATGCTCCTAACCCATACTTGTGAGTAATGATGTATGGACCGATCCAATTAGGGGAAAAATTTCCATGTTTACTCCATTCTAATTGAGTGACATTTTGATTTTATTTAAGCACAAGATCACCAATTTTAAAGTCATGTTATTTGATATGTTTTTTATAAGCTCTTTTAATGTGTTCTTGATAAACTTGATGATGTTTAAGGGCCATTAGACATTTTTCATCTAACAGTTCAAGTTGTCCTAAGCGATCTTGATGATATTCTTCATCTAGGATGAAGTCTTTGAGGACACACAAAGTGATGGAATTCAGACTTCAAGAGGTAGGAAAACTTCAAAGTCATAGATGAGTGAATAGGGGGTGGCTTTTGTAGGAGTATGGATGCTAGTTTGATAAGCCTAGAGGGAAAACATGATTTGGAGATGCCGGTTTTTTCCTATATCATCTACTATTTTCATAAGGATTTTATTAATCATTTTATTAGAGGATTAATCCTATCCATTTTCTTGAGGATAATAGGGTGATGAAAATATTATTTTTAATATTGAAGGTATCACAAAGCTTTTTAAGTTATTTATTCTTAAAATATTTTCCATTATCTATGACAAGTTTATGAGGAACGTCAAAATGACATATGATGTACTGATATATGAAATTAGTGATAGGTCTAGATTTAGTTGAAGTTAAAGGGATAGCTTCAACTGATTTAGTGAAATACTTAGTAGCTGTGATAATGAAGTGATGTTGTTGAGATGATTTAGGATTGATAGCACCAATGAGGTCTAACCCCATTAAGAGAAAGGCCATAACTCTTGAGTGGGTTGTAGTGCTTTATTAGGGACATGAATAAGGTCTGAATGAAGTTGGCATTTCACACATTTCTTAACATATGTACACAATATTTAGTGATAGTAGGCCAGTAATACCCTAGTTGTATGACACATTTAGCGATGGAATTTCCACTGAAATGTCCTCCAAAAATACCATCATGAACTTCTTTGATTGCTTTGATTGATTCATGTGATTTAAAGAATATTAACAGAACACCATCAAAACATCATTTATAATGAATACCACCTATGATGAAAAAGTGGGTGATGTGTTGAAGTAATGATCATTTAGCATTGCATGGTGAGTCGATTGAATTTTAGATTCAAAAAGGTAGTCATAGATTTGAGTATACCATAAATCAATTGGATTATTGTCAATAATGTTGATAGGAGGGAGTTCATTTTGATGTGAAGGGTAATCCAGTCATTGAACAACCATATATACTTTAGTGTTGTATTTTGAATCTTCAACTTCTAATGGAATGAGGGCTCCTAAGAAGGTCATTATGTCCGCAAATTTGTTAGAGGATCATGGGATGGTTTAGATGGAGTAATGATCAAAGGCTCTAAGGAGAAAATCAACGTTAGCTTTATATTTTTATATAATTTCAGTTTTACATTAGTATTATCCTTTAACTTGACTAATGAAAAGTTGTGAGTCTCCATAGATTTCTAAGATGTGAATACCTAGGAGAATAAGAGTTATAAGGCCCATGATTAAAGCTTCGTACTATATCATGTTATTGGTACATTCGAAGTTGAGTTTGAATGATAACAAAATGGGAATACCCCAAGAAGGTATGATAACAACATTGAACCCTCCCCCTTACTGGAATTTAGAACCATTAAAGAAGAGAGTCATTTTGATAGGGATAAATTCATATTCGTTGGAATTGTTGATGGATTCACAAGAAAGTATTCATGAGGAAGTTGATATTCAGGAAGGGGAGCATTAGCGATATGGTCTACAATAGCATAGACCTTAATGTATTTTTGTGATATAAAATCGAGGTCAAATTCAGTCATAAGCATAAGCCATCAAGTGAAATGATCACTATGATATGGTTTAAAGTACATGGTTTTGAGTGGATTGAAGCAAATAATGACATAAGTTTTGTGATTAAAAATGTAATTGTTTCACATAGAATGTTTCCGTTCTTAAAATAGAGGTGCTTCTATCCTTTCATTCTCTTGAGAAATAGATGAGGGTTAGGGCTAGGAGGAATACCTGTTGAGTGTTAGGAGGGTGCGCGCGTACTGTAGAGAGAGATCAGATCGATTGCGAAGAACTCCTTTTTGTCTAGGAAGGACTACCTACAAGTAAGAATACAAGACCACCAGATTTTAGTTAGACAATAAATGAGGGAACTGCCTTGGGCCCAGGAAATATTAGACTTCCTTTCGAAGGTGGTCAGTTCCCCTTTTAATATGAATTAACACAAATGATAGCAAAGAGGCTATTGCAAAATTACACTTTAATTACCTTGTTAAAAAGCAATAGAAGAAAGGATGGTTTTGGTTTGAGTCACAGTGACCGATGCCGGTCACTGTATAACCGCTATGTTATAAGCGAGTACTTGTTCTTGATAACCGATATCGGTAGGGGTGGTGATTTAGGGGCTTTCAATGAAGGTTGGCTGTGAGGTGGCTATGGTGTTTATAAGATTGGAAAATGATTAGGCAATAGGGTGATGGAGGACTCAAGTGTGGGGGCTGTTCTTGGGGCAATGTAAGGGTATAGGAATGATAGTTAGATGTAGGGTGTTGCCGGGTAGTAGATCTAGGAGTGAACCTATAATTACTATGAATCAGAAGTTCAAGAAATGTTATTTAAAAATGTATAAGACACTACTTACTAGTTCCTGATGAAGATACAGGTCCAAGGATTGTGATGATGAAGGCAGGGCTCAGGTGGGATGATCGACAATCAAAAGTGAGCCATCTTCTCTCCCAATGCTTAGATGAGTGTCACTGTGCTCTAGTTACTCAGTTGCAGTCTTGGGCTCGATGTCCTTCTCTGCAAACTCTTCTCTTTTCTTCACTTGTCTCTGCTCTACCAAGTGAATTCCAGATTTTTCAAATGAATTCCGATCCTTTGTTTTTGGTTGGGGGAGGTCATTTATAGGGAACCGATGGCGGTTACGTAACCGACGGCGGTCGAGTAGGAACCGATGTCGGTTAAGTCAAAGTGGGCTATTTTTAGTAAAATAGCCAACTTTCCCTCCTTTTCTCCCGAGGGATTAGTTGTGGGCTTGGTCAAGTCATGATTAGGTTGGTTTTGGTGCGGGTGAGAAGTAATTAGTCATGGGTGTGGATGTAGACCAAGTTATAGGTCTTAATTAGGTTAGTTTAGGGTTAGGGCTAGGTCATGATGAGGTGGCAAAATGAGGTTTGGATATGTGGATTTATTAATTATAAGGTAATTAATAAATAATTGTGTAAGGTTTTAAGTGGTGAGGTTAGGTTGTGAAATGAGATGCGGGGCACAGGGTGTCGTAAGACACAAATTTGGTGTCTACATTAGCCCCTTGTTGTCGTGTAGCTTGTCTTGTAAAGCTGCACTGACAATTAATAAGAAGTGATTACCTCGGTAAAGGGTATAGGTAATCCCCCTCAAACTCTATCACAGATTGAGTGACGTGAAATCGAGGATAGGGTTGATAAAGGATAAATGGTGTTGGGCTGATGGTAATATGGTAGGGTAAGTTCAAGGAAGTAGACGCACATTGAAATGTAGTAGTGCGACCAGGGTACATGATTTGAAGAGCAAACAAGCAATTCATAGGTAAAGGTCGATAGTTTATCCAAACAAGGGTGATATAATCCTGGTATCCAAGGCATAGGAAGTAGCTCTAGGGGATATAACGGGTAAGGTACAGGAATGTTTAGGCATGTCCGGTGAAGTACCAAATGGTTGGTTTGGTTGAGATAAATGTCACGGTCTCGGTCTAGGAAAAGTTGGTTGGCTGATCAATTCAAGTATCCTAATCATGCTAGAACACGAACAGGTGAGCTCGATTGAACAAAAAGCTACATGATGGGTGGATAAAATCATAATTTGTGGGTCTTGGGTGAGGTACGTAATTGGTGCGGCCTTGGGTCAGGCCGATGGATTAGGTGTGGCCGTGGGTCGGGCGAATTGGTTGGTTGCGGCCTTGGGTCGGGCCTGATTGATTGGGTGCGGCCTTGGGTCGGGCGGATTGGTTGGTTGCGGCCTTGGGTCGGGCCTGATTGATTGGGTGCGGCCTTGGGTCGGGCCGGATTGGTTGGTTGCGGCCTTTGGTCGGGCCTGATTGATTGGGTGTGGCCTTGGGTCGGGCCGGATTGGTTGGTTGCGGCCTTGGGTCGGGCCTGATTGGTTGGGTGTGGCCTTGGGTCGGGCCTGATTGGTTGGTTTGTTGCGGCCGTGATTTGGGCCAATGAAGTCAAAATAATGCTATTTAGCAAAGCCGGGGGAGGCGACGTGGTGAGACAGGAAGTTTGGTGGATAAGGGCAGAAATTTTGGTAAAGTAGGCCTGTAACCGATATCGGTTAGGTATGACCGGTATCGGTTAAATGACCGATATCGGTGTTTTAGGGCACGCTATAACCGATATCGGTTATAGGTCAAAACCTATAAAAAGAAAAATATGGCGTGTCATTTTCACATTGTCAATTTGAGCGCCTAATTTTGTCTTGTCTGAGGTGTGAAGTGATTTTGTTGATTTTGTGGGCTGAGTTGGCATTATTTGAGTGGAGGAGTGAGTGAGTGGTAGACCCCAGCGATCAGGAGGCAGAGGTTGATTGGTTGAGGACCCAGCTGAGGAGATTTGGAGCCATGGCACAGCCAGGAGGAGCAGGAGGTGCTGGAGGAGCTGGACCACCGCCACCTATCCCACCACGACGACGTGTAGTCGTACCGGTAGGCTCTGAACCCCTACTTATGTGAATTTAATGATTTTAACTTAGATGTGGGTTTTGGGTAGGAATCCCAAATTTAATAAAATAATGAATAAGTGGAAGTAATTTGTAAAATGGAGTGGGTAGGTAGGTTAGTTAGGCCAAAACGGTAGGGTGGGTAAGTTTTTAGGTCTTTTGGGTGGGTAAATGGGTAGTTTTTGGAAAAAATTGGTTTTGCGGGCCGTTTTGGGTTCGGCCCCGAATGGGACAGTGACCGATGTCGGTCACTAGGCGACCGCATCGGTCACCGAATGTTTGTAAAAATGTCTTTGTGGATAGACCGGCGTCGGTCATATGTCGACCGGCGTCGGTACGTAAAATGTGCTTGGGGGACCGATGGCGGTCGAGGGTGACCTGCAGTCGGTCAACATGGGTAGGAGTTAGGTTTTGTGAACTTTGTGGTGGTTGTTTGTTGTTAGAGTTTTGTTTTTTTTTTGTTTGGTTGGGGGTAAAGGGGGAGGAGGTAGGGTTGATAGGAAAGGTGATTGGGGTGGGGGAATGGGGTTGTTGGGGGCTGGTTCGGGTAGGATAGATTATGTGGTGTGTATGAAGTAGGAGGTGTTAAATTGGTGGGGGTAGAGTTAGATGGCTAGAGTAGATTGGGAGATAAGTAAAGGGGAAATCGTAGATGTATAGTGTAAGATAGGTGGGTGTAGATGTGTGTGATAGAGTCGGGTTGTGGTTGGGTGGGTAAGTGGGTATAGAGGGTTAAGGTAGTTGTGTTTGTAAAGGGTAGGCGATGAAGTGGGTTATTTTTGCAGCACGCGGCCACCTCATGATGCAAGATCGGATGCCCCCTCTATTTGAGGCGATGCGGCCACATGTGACCGCATGTGCATGGGACCATCATGCGCGAGAGGTTGGACTCGGTGGAGTCTAGCGGTATAGGGTTGTGGATAGGGACCACGGCCCGATGGTTGCCCTCATCGAGAGATGGGATCCAGTAACAATGTCTTCCATCTCCCCTCTTTGGAGAGATGAGCGATTACATTAGAGGATGTGTATCGCATCCGAGAGCGCCGATCGTAGGTGAGGTAGTGTTCCAGGTGGATGCGGAGACAGTGATGGACAACATCCTACATGTATTTGGGGATGCAGCCCCATTGCTTACTTATCACAGCTCGAGTATTACCTATGGCGATATGTATCGCGCGCAAGAGTGGGAGACATGGCTTGCCGTGTTGATGATGATTGGTATCACTGCTTCGCCCTCCCTAACTCGAGGGAGGCCGCTTCCGTGGGCTTTGATGGGAGTTTTGCATGAGATGGTAGAGGAGCATACATGTTATGCCTGGGCACTAGTGTATCTGGTGCAGCTATACAGAGAGCTGTGGGGTTATCGCCGTATGAGGTGATTTGGTATATGCTCGACATTTTTGTTACACTGTTGGGCTTACGAGCATATCATCTGTATACGACCAGTAGGGTTGCCCAAGCAGGGCCACAGATAGTATACAGATATGGGTTTCAGAGGTGGTTGGGGGTCGTGGGCCAGCCACGAGCGGTGCTCGCAGGACGAGATGTGGCCTACTATCGTCACATGTTAGAGGGCTTGACCGCGCTCGATATTATATGGAGGCCCTACAGAGGCCATCAGCCCCGAGGAGGAGCCCGAGCAGCCTTGGCGGATCCAGTATAGTTTACGGATAGCTAGAGGCGGAGGCAGGGGAGTATAGCGGATACCCCAGAGAGGGTATGATAGCGATTAGGCTTACGACAGGATGAGCCACCTCCCTTCCCGCAGAACAGGAGGGATGATGTAGAGGCACCACTTCGCACCGCAGCCAGCTTGATTGACCAGCCCGGGTAGCAGAGAGACCGCTAATGATCTGATGGATGATGCTTTGGCAGGAGGCATTTTGGTGTGGTGGGCGAGGTTAGAGAAGCAAATTTATGAGAGCACCTGCCCCACGACCAGCCCATTTCAGATTTGGCTGTGATAGCAGCGAGAGGACCATCTCTTGGGCCAAGTGCAACTATTACAGGGGTAGCTTACTGCTGCACAGGCACAGATTGGGGTGCTACAGGCAAAGCTTGAGCACCGCCATGCCCTGAGCACTACCACGATTACACAAGCACCACCGTAGGCACAGGCAAGGTATGCAAAGCGCAGGCTCAGGCACCGCCATAGGCACAGGGTGTACCGGCAGGGTAGGGGCCACTATTATTAGGAGTCGGGGGACCAGCCCCACCAGCCATGGTGGCACGGGCCCACTATATGGAGGTGAGAGCAGAGGCCGGTATTATCAGGATGTGCTCGATGGTACCGGGGCTGACTATCAGCCATATGCGGCGCACAGGGCCGAGACATCCCAGAGCCAGAGATCCCAGGGGGCCGCAGCCACAGCCGGTGGGTCGGTTACAGGGAGGAGGCAAGAACCACGAGAGACTAGCAGGGGGACAGGCCGAGGGTGGTGGAGAGAGCTGAGACATCCTGCGAGTGGAGATGGGTTTTTGTTATTGGATATAGACACCGGTCTACGGACCGAGTATGTATATAGAGGCCTGCGTGCCCACATATGATTTATTTATTCATTGTTGTATATACCGGCCTGCGAGCTGAGTACATTTTTGTATAGCCGATACCGGCCTGCGAGCCGAGTATATTTTTGACATGAGAGACCGGCCTACGAGCCGAGTCGAGATTTTGACAGAGATAGCAGCCTGCGTGCCGGCTTCGTATTTTTTAGATCACAGAGGCCCCATGCAGGGCAAGTTGTATATTTGACATTGATATATATAGATGATGATTTTGATCCACATGGTGTGTATAATGATTGGGTTGATGTATATATGAAAATGGCTCATGTGTTTTGTCAATGGTTTTTGAAATTTAATGTATATAGATGATGAGTTTGATCCACATGGTGTGTATAATGATTGGGTTGATGTATATATGAAAATGGCTCATGTGTTTTGGAATTTAATGTATATAGATGATGTTGTTGAAATTTTGATGATATGTATATGCGTTGATGGGATTATGATGACAAATATTGATGACGATGTCGTTATGCAGGGAAAAGAGGCGGCGCCACCAAAAATTTGTAAAAACTAGAGAAAAGGCCTAGGTTTAAGCAAAAGGAGACATGTGACCGATATCGGTTAGCTAACCGATGTCGGTAGACATATGACTGATACCGGTTAGGTAACCGATATCGGTTATGCTAAAACGAGCTTTTCTAAAAATAGAAAAGCTTGGGAGGCAACTTAAGTTCTTATTTTTAGAGTCATGCAACAAGTTAAATATGAGGATGCGACGTTGTTTGACGACTGATACAGGTAATTACATGGGAGAATTGAGTGATAAGGAGAAAAGAGACAAGTAAAGTGATTGTAAATTTGAGATTAAGAAGGTAGAAAGGCAAGTTATATTGAAGAGGGTGGTGAACATGGCTGAAAAGTAGAAGCATCCAAGGTGGCGAGACGAGAGGGAAGACAGGTTCCACCTCAAGCTGCGTTGCCTCCCAAGAGGTAAAATTTTTGGTTGTAATTCAATTCTTGCATGTTTTATGGATAGGATGAGGGAAGGTAAGTGGGTAGAGATGAAAAAGAAAAGGTGATAGGCAAGGGTTTGGGATGGGGTGAGTGTTATGGGGTAGGTAAGCAGGGGTTTTGGGTATGTTTGTAGGTACAGAGAGGGGTAAATGAGCAAATAATTATCATAAGTTGTGTTTGTAAGTAGGCTGTATAGGATTGACAGTGACCGATATCATTTAGAGATAACCGGTGTCGGTTAGGTAACCGGTATCGGTTATCTATAACCGATATCGGTTACTGTATGAAATTCCAGAATGTGAGAAAAAACACTTGGGGATTTGATTTATTGAATGGTTGTTTGTTGATTTGATGTATGCAGGCAGAGGCAGGTTTGAGGATGAATGATAGTGTGCCAGCTTTGTTGTCACGAGTCCGAGTGGATGTAACATCAAGCTGAATGGGCATTGATAAACCATGTGGGGTTAAGTGGAATCCGCTATTATTCACGAATCGCATGCAATCATGCTATGTTGCATAGCGTTGATTAAGAGATGGAATCTAGAAAAGAATACCTTCTATCGCCACGGGGAGAAATGCAGTGACGTTGGAAGATGTGTTTAGAATTTTGAGGCTCCCAATTACAGGAAGACCAGTGTATCAGGTGGGGCCTAACACGGCGCGGGGAGCGATAAATGCAGTATTTGGTTCAGTTGCACGAGATTTGACACAGTGAGGTTTGACATTCACTTATGGTATAATGTATGCAGCACACCCTGAGGCAACAAGGTTGGCAGTGGTATTAATGATAGCGGTGGGGTATTATGCATTACCAAGGGTAGATGGGGGAAGATTTCCAAAAGCATTGATGTGTATTATTTGGGAAATGATAGAAAGGAGCGTGACTTTCGCATGGGCACCGCATATCTAATGTGAGCTATACAGGGGTTTATGGGCATGCAGGTGAAATCACAGGATGACACTAGATTGTGCATACTTATTACATTGTTGGGCCTATGAGCACATTGTGTGTGTGTGACCAATAGGCTGACCAATCCAGGAAAGAGAGACAGGAGTGTAGAGGTTGGGATTCAGACGATGGGTCCAAACAGAACAAGAGGTGAGATCCCAGGCCGTGACAGATGACATCGAGTATTATAGGCAGGTGTGGGAGATGGTGACGATTGCGGATATCCGTTGGAGGCCTTACGGGAACTATATGGTGACAGAGAACATAGCTGAGGATTTGAGGGGTGTAGAGTGATTGAGGTGGATCGCGGGGCACAGGCCAGGTGAGTACGAGAGGATTCCTCTAGATCGCGTGTGGTGACAATTTGGATTTGTTCAGGATATACCCATGGCTTATAGACCATACATGAGGATCGACACCGAGGCATCATTCTCACCTCCCGGCCAACACCTCCAGAAGGGCCAGAAGAGATAGCAATCGATCACAGGGTAATGGATGCAGGAGTGACAGAGGCTTATAGATTATGGTGGGTAGCAGAGCTGCGAGGTTCACGTGAGAGGGCCGATCAGCCTAACATAGCTGTGATTACAGTGGAGAGAGATCACCTGTAGGGTTTAGTGCACCAGCTTCAAACGCGGGTGAATGAGACAACGGGGTTGGTAGTGGTTGCAGAGTCACGAGTGGAGAGACTAGAGGTGAGACTCCTCCGCGCGAGAGGGCGTATTCATATGTTACAGGAGAGATTGGCAGATCAGTGGGAGGAACCAATAGCAGTAGCACCTTTGAGGATGGAGAGGCTAGGTGAGCGACGTCGACGATCACAATCATCACCTGGTTGGGATGAGGCGCAAGGGTCTAAGTGAATTTCATAGAGGTATAAGAATAAATAAGGATGCCGACCTACGCGTCGATGATAGAGAAGATGTATTTGTTTAACATCTAAATAAAACTGAATATGTATGTTGATTTGAGTTATGATAATAATAAGAATGGTTGTGTTTTGAATGTTTGTTTTGAAAAAAGGATAAAGATGAATGTTATCAAATAGAAATACACAAAAATATTTATATTTACAACACATGATAGGTTATGGTAGGGGATGGTCGAGCTAACCTTGGGAGACCCCATGTCTCCTAAGTGTTGCCCTCATAGCCCATTGCACAAAGCAAGGAGGGGCCTCGAGGCCGATGTAGTTCTCCCTTAGGACCAGGGAGAGGTGAATTCATGTAATTTGGTTGTGGTTAGGCAATTTGTTGGTTGGTAAAAAAATATTGATATTGGTAGGGTAATGTCGTTGGTGTTGGTAAGGTATTGGCGATGTTGGTGTAGGTATAGGTGAAGTGAAAGTTAGCTTACCCAAGTAGTAGGGAACCATGTCCTGATTAAGGTCAACACATAATCCTAGATTTGAGTAAAAGAGGCAAAAGTGTCCCGTAGTTGAAAAGAGCTAAACAAACCACATATTAACGTAGGATGAGTTTGAATCCCTAGGTACCTTGCGTATATGCAAGAAGTCGATAGGTGAAAAGAGTTGTATAATCACAATATATCGGATATATGTCACGTCCCTTGAGTTTTGTTGCTTTGTGAATGGTGAGGTGAGGTGGCTAGTAGAGAGTCAAGCATGAGAGAATTTGTTATAAGGTGATTATCTTAACAAAAGAAAACCAAACCTAAATAGACAAGTCCATGACTCAAAAGTGCTTTTGAATACTGCTTTTATTTTACGGATATAGTGATCGATCAATGCGGGAAGTCTACATGGGATATGTATTTTGTTGTTCTTGAGCTCTTCACAAAGTGAGCAATGTGAGAAGCTTCGATAAAGGATGACTTTGTATAGCTGTCCTTGAGGAGCGATCTATTTATAGTAGCAGATGTGGCTTTTGTATAACCTGTCCTTCGGGGAGCTATTTATAATAGGAGATGTGGCTTTGCACATATTTGTCCTTCGAGGAGCGATCTATGTATAACTTAGAGGTCTAGATGTCCGTTTGGCATGAAGCATCTAGTTTTGTAGGAAGTTTGACTAAAGAATATCCCATAAGTGTATAATTGAGAACATGTTATTTTGATACTTTTAAGTCATGGAACCGGACTAAAAAGGGAAGGCATCTTTAAGAGGAGGTGATGACCAAACCACGTGAGCTTGATTCTATTTTGAGATGCATGAAACAAAGTGTATGAGGTGGTAAATGAGCTCAAGGGATGAGCACAAGGTAGATAAGAAGTGATGTAACACTAAATTCAATAGTAGAATGGCCGAAGATGCAAGGCATTAAGGGGTTCAGGCTCAGGTTTACCATTAAGCGAAGCTAAATGGTAAGTGCCTGATCCGTAAGTGTGAGTGATAATGTAAGGCCCAATCCAATTAGGAGCAAATTTTCCACGTTTGCTCTTTTCTAGTTTGGTTACATGTTGATTCTCTTTGAGGACAAGATCACCAACCTTAAAGGTACGCTCATGAAGTCGCTTATCATAAGCATGCTTGATGCGCTTTTGATAGATTTGAAGGTGGTCAAGAGCTATAAGATGACGCTCGTCAAGAAGCTCCAATTGGGCTAACCGCTCTTGGCGGAAATCATCATTGGTGAGAATATCCTGAAGAGATATTCTTAGGGAGGGTATTTGTATTTTGAGAGGCAAGACAGCCTCGGTACCATATACCAAATAAAATGGGGTGGCATTAGTGGAGGTACGAATGCTAGTCCGATAAGCCCAAAGGGAAAAGGGGATGTGATCAGGCCAATTTTTCCAGAATCGTTAACGACTTTCATGAGAATTTTGGTCAGGGTTTTGTTAGAAGATTCGGCTTGACCATTTGCTTGTGGATAGTAAGGTGATGAGAAGCTAAGTTTGATACCAAAGTTGTCACAAAGGTCTTGTAATAACTTGTTTTTGAAATATTTTCCATTATCATCGTTATCAGGCGATGAGGAACACCAAAACGACAGATAATGTGATGGTTAATGAATTCTATGATTTTTTCTTTTTTGGTTGAAATGAGTGGAATGGCCTCCACCCATTTAGTGTAATATTCGGTTGTTGTGATTATCCAATGGTGACGTTGCGAAGAGGGTGGGTGAATCTCACCAATAAGGTCTAAACCCCATTGGGAGAAAGGCCAAAGATCTCGTGACGACTGTAGTGGATGGCTAGGAGTATGTTGAAGGTTGGCATGTTGTTGACACATAATACAACGCTTAACATATTCATAGCAGTCGTTATTAAGAGTAGGCCAATAATAGCCTAGGCAAAGGATCCGTTTGGCCACGGTAAGGCCACTAAAATGTCCACCACAAATGTCATCATGGACTTGTTGGATGATATAGGTGACCTCGCGCCGGTTAGACATCGAAGGAGGATGCCATCAAAGCCACGTTTATAGAGGAGTCCCCCCATGATGACGTAATGAGAAACACTTTTAAGAAAAGCACGTTTTCCGTTACTCGTAAGGTCAGATGGGAGAACAGAGGTTGTAAGGTAATTGTGAAATTGGTGATACCAAGTATCCTGTGAATCAGCGGAGACATTATTTATCATACCAACATCCGAGGCTAAGTAAGATGGGGCAAAGAGTTGTTGGACCAAGACAAATATGTCAGATTCAGTTGGTGAGGTGGAATTTGCGAGGCTAAGCAAGCCATAGTATCCGCAAATTTATTAGTTGAGCGGGGAATGGTTTGGATAGAATAATGAGTAAATAAGGTCAAAAGTGAATCCACGTAATGTTTGTACTTTTGAAGTTCCTCATTTTTACATTGGTAGATGCCCGTAACTTGATTGACGACTAGTTGAGAGTCACCGAAAATGTTAATAGATTTTACACCTAAGTGTAACACAACCTGGAGACCCAAAACAAGGGCCTCGTATTCCACTGTATTATTAGTGCAGGGGAAATCGAGCCGGAATGAAAGAGTCATAGGTTGGCGTCAGAGGAATGAGAACAACGCGGCCCCTCACCGCGCGGCATTTGGATCCATCGAAGAAGAGGGTCATTGGATATGACTCATCACTGAGTGAAAGAGTGGCAATGAGTTCATCAGGGAAAGTAAAATTGGTAAATTGTTCCCTGTAAAGGGGCTTCGCATGAGTTGGTCTGCATGATAGTTTGTCCTTTGATTGATTTCTGGTGTACAAACTCAAGGTCGAGGTCAGCGAGGAGCATAAGCCATCGGGCGATGCATTGGTTTAGATGAGGTTTGGTGTACATATAATGGATGGGGTCCGCGTTGGTGATGACAAAAGTTTTGTGATTCAGGAGGTAGTGTCGGAGTTTGGTGGCCACGAATGATAGGGCTAGGCACAACTTTTCTACATGTGTATACCTAGTCTCGTAATCCACCAGAAAGTACGACTTATGTAATAAACGGCTTGTTCTCGATGCTCGGAGTCACGATGTGCAAGCATGGCTCCTACAAGCATGGTCGGTGGCGAGAAAGGTAAAGGTAGAAAGGGTGATCATCCTGAGGTGGGATAAGCACGGGTGGCTGCAAGAGATAGGCTTTAAGAGCCTCAAAGGCGTGGTGGCACTCTTCACTCCATTGAAAGACAATGTCATTTTTAAGGAGATGATGGAAAGGTTGACATCGATCCGAGAGTTGTGAGATGAAACGGATAGATTGGAGTTTCCCTGCAAACTATGCAATTGTTTGAGGTTAGTGGGTGGGGGCATTTCTAGGATAGCTTTGAATTTAGCTGGATCGACCTCGATGCCATGCAAAGAGATGATAAAAGCAAGGAGTTTTCCCGAAAGGACACCAAAGACACATTTCTTTGGTTGAAGACGAACGAAGTATTGTAACAGGTGATCGAAAATAATGGTTAAAACATCGAGATGTTCACTTCGATGTTTAGATTTGCCAACAAGATCATCGAAATAATCCTCAAGGATAGTGTGCATAATGTCATGAAAAATGTAAGTCATAGCCGTTGATAGGTCACACCAGCATTCTTAAGGCCAAACGGCATGACACGATAGCAGAAGGTTCCCCAAGGAGTTATGAAGGTAGTTTTATGTTGATCGGCCGGGGCTACCAAAATTTGATTGTATCCCGAGAAGCCATCCATGAGGGAAAGCATCTCATGGCCCACAGTGAGATCAACAAGTTGATCAATACTTGGGAGGGGGAAGTCATCCTTTGGGAAAGTGAGGTTAAGGTCCCGAAATCCATACATATCCGAAGTCCCCCCATTGCTTTAGTAACAGGTACGATGTTAGAAATCCATTGAGGATAATCAATAGGTAAGATGAAGGAAACAGAAAGGAGTCGTTGAAGCTCTTCTTTGACCAAGAGGGCAATGCGTGGATGCATTTTTCTCAGTTTCTATTTAACTGGTTTGGAATCGGGTTTCAGGGTAATGTTATGGACAGCGAGCAATGGGATCAATTCTGGCATGTGTAGGACCAAGCATGTCTTGGTTGCGGAACAGAGGAAGGTAGTGAAGGAAGTTTTTTATGCGTTAAGAGATTGTCCAATCTTCACAATGTGAGGATCGTCCCTCGTGTGGATGTTGATTTCTATAGTCGACTCATTCAACATGGTTTGAGTGTCGAGATGGTAAGCGCGTTGAATATAAGAGTAAATCGCACCAAGAAGTAAGTGAGGATGGAGTAATCATCCCGGCACTCAACAACATTAAGTGATGAGTCCTCTTGATCATGTCCGGATATAGAAGGGGAAGAGAAGATGGGTCTTCATTATCGCGTTGATAAGTGAGAGGACCTAGGAAGATAGCGTTTATGAAAAAAAAAGGTAGGAGGGATAGATTCAGGGTCTATCGACTCTGTGGGTGACGATGGCAAAATGGGTGATGATGGTTCGGAAGGGGTGACTTCGTCGTCTTCCTGGATACAACGGATATGTGGTGTTTTCGGTGTAGGTGGGTTAGAGAATCCAAGACCACGATGATCTTTGTGTTTGCGTGTAGTTACAAGAATGATCGTATGTCGGCCTTGTTCATAAAGACCGAAACCGAAGCCCTTCCAAGCCACATGCGTCAGGAAGGTGAGGGCGAAACGACAATTAGTTAGATATTGAAAATTAGATTAGAAGGGAACCACACCAAGGGGAGGTTCAGGGGTGACAGAGGATGTATCGACACCCCCATACGTTAGGTTGGTTTCGCAATTAGGTGGTCCGTACGAGATTACTTCCCCACACGATGGTGTAGGTAGGATGCGCATATAACTATCTCGTACTCCTGTGGGGTATGGAAAGTGCTAACGTTATATAGGTGATACTCCCCCAGCGTAAGGTGTTGAAAAACATCTACTAAGGGATCTGAGGTCGGGATGTTGTCCGCGGGGAAGGAAGTGGTATTTGCGGTGGCGGTTTCATTGGTTGAAGGTGTAGGTGCGGTTGAGGTGGATGGTTGAGGTGTGGTCGAAATAGATGGTTGGGTTGGATGAATGGGTGTCTTGACTGGTACAAGCACATCATTAGGGCGATATAACATATTGCAGGTTTTGAAGGGGGGAGGGTCAGATTTTACGGTGTAGGACTTCCCCTCATACTCAAATTTTATGCATCTATGTAAGGTGGAGGGAATGCATCCCATAGCCCGGATCCAAGGGCGGCCTAACAACATGTTGTATTGGAATTATCCCTCAAGGACATAGAAGAGTTCAGGTAAAGTACGTGGCCCTACACGAATGTTAAGGATCACGGTGCCTAAGGTAGAAGTAATAGCATCATTGAATGAATGCAACATGGTGGGGTTGGCACACATGCAGCTGGAAGGGATATTCATTTGTTGGAAGGCTTTGGAAGAGATGATGTTTAAGCTAGCACCCCCGTCGATCATAACACGGCGTACTCGGATGTCTCGACGTAAGCCAAGATGAAAAGAAGAGGGGTCGAGGATCTTACGCACCAAAGTTGACAATTTCATCTTCGGAGGCCGATGTGCGGCGGCTTGCTGTATAGGGACGGAAGTGGTAGTTTGTTTGGTGAGAGAAGCAACGTGGTTGGGTGTTAAGATGGAGGCAATGGGAAAGGTTTCATTAGGTAAGACCTCTATACCTTGAAGGATCTCAATGAGAGCTTGTCGATGAGATTCAGAGGTTTGAATGAGATCATACAGTGTCATTTTTACAGGTGATTGGTGAAGTTGTTTGATCATGGTACGGTGGGCAACTCCATCAGAGACGGGGTAGGCAGGTCCACGAATAACCACTTTAGGTGGTAGTGTGATCGGGATGGCGAGACGGAGGAAGAGAGGTCGCAGGTGTGCTTTCTTTAGCTTTCCCATTGTTTTTCTGCCCTCGAGTAGCAATACTAATCATGTTGATCTCGTGAACACGAGAGGAGGAAGATGGTAGGGATAAGTCATTGTCTTCGAGAGGTGGGGTTGCAATAATGATATTTCTTGGTGAGGTGGGGACAGGTGGTATAGGAGAGGGGATTGAAGCTAAAGGTTTCTCCCTTCGTAAGTTGTCTTTCTTAACCTTTCTATCCGAGAGAGGTGACTGACGAAGGATGGCTTTCAAAGTTTTGCATCCCTCTACATCATGTCCTGGTGTGTGGTGGTAAGCGTAGATTTTAGACTCATCATAACCTATAGGTCGAGGCTTAGATGGATCATAGGGTCTAAGTGGGGGTAGGGAAATGGTCGCATTCTCCACCAACATATCAAGGATTTTGGCATAAGATCCTTTGAGCGGGTCAAAGTCAGAGGAAGATGAGGCTATTGACTGGGTGGGTTTCGGTAATGATTGGGTATGGTTGATTCGTATGGGTGGTGGTTTAGACAAGGGGTTTTTATAATTGGATTTAACTAAACTTGGCTTTTTTCGGCAGAAGTTATGTTTAGTTGGTTAGATGATGAGGCCACAGATGACGTGGTGGCAGGAAACAACCACGGGGAAAGAGGAGCGACAGTAAACAAATCCTTTGACGATCGAGTTTGTTTAGGGTTGGTAGGTGGACCGGCTATTTGGGGTGATGGTGTTGATACACCCATGGATCTCTGTATGGGTGTAGAAGGTGTAGGTCATTTTAAAGAAAACGCAGGAGGTATGATGTATTGAGGCAAGGTGGAGGGATGAGGTCCCAATATAGAAGGTAGGTGTGACGGCGATGGTTTTAGTTGTGACAGAGGCATAGATTGGAGTTGAGGAGATTGGGTCTGTCTCTAGGTGGATTGACGGCTTTATTTTTGGATAAATCTAACCGTTTAGGTGGGTGTGTCAGGCTGGGTATTGGTGACGTCCCAAGCATAGGGGAAGGTTTGGTTAGGTTAATAGAGGTGGATGAGGTATTTGGTAGAGATGAGGGGGGTGAAGATGAGGACATAGGCATTTTGAGCTTTTGTAAACACCTCGGGTATATGGTAGAGATGTCTGCGGATCGGTCATCTGCATTTGAGTAGAGCATGGTGTACTCAAACGCTCCCATAGACTTGTCTCATCTTCGAGGGTGACAATCCTCACGTGTGAATAGGAACTTTTGTATGGAAGAGAGGTGGGTTGTGATTCCGGTCACTTTGTGGGTGTGATACGAGGGGGTAAATGAGGCTTTGTATCAATGGGCATTAAGAGGTCAACCAGTCATTTGAAAAGATTTAGGATGAAGAACTAATAGGTAGGAGGGCATGTTTGAGAGGATCCATCATGATTAAAGAATTTGGTGATGTTGGTTCGAGGGTTTCTCATCTAAGGATGACAGAAGCTTGATGGTGAGTCTTCTTCTTTTATAGCAAGAGTGATGGAAGGAGATGTTTGGGAAATAGATAAGTTAGATAACATCCGCTCACAATCTTGCAGGGATGTGGTGTAAGAAGACTCATTCGTGAGAAGAGAACTTTGGGCGGTTAATTCCTTTATGGGTAAAGGAATGGCAAGATTATCGTTTTGTCTTGATGGGGGTGAAGAGGGTTCGGATCCCTGCGTTAGTAAAGAGGTTTGATTCAGAATTTCCTCGATAGAAGCTTTTGGTTGGGAGTCGAAAACTGCATGGATTTCATGAACACTCTCCTCGGCTAAGATATCTTGGTTTATGTTACTGTTAGAAGAGTGGTTTGGGAATGGTTTGTTGAAGATTTTCAAATTTCGGTTAGCAGGGGCGTTAGGATTATCGAGGGTTATATCCCCTGCATCAACCATTTCCTGCACTATGTTTTTCAACATCTTACAGTTTTCGTGACTGTGTCCCTTCACACGGTGGAAGTTACAGAAGTCATTTTCTTTGTACCAAGAAGGTATAGTGCGGGTGGAATCAAACCCGGAGTGAGGTTTAACAGGAGGTAAGGTGATAGCTCCCGCTTTGAGTAATTTTTCCAATATCACACCATAAGTTTCTCCCAAGGGAGTGTAATTGATGGGCTCGGCTTTATACTTATAGGTGGTTTTTGGTGGGGTATTAGACGGTGCTTGGGATTTGACCATCACTACGTGTACAACTCCTTTTGATTTGAAGCAGTCGATGCGTGAGAATTGGTGGTGTTGGGTTTGTTGGTGGAGTCTTGGGTTCGAGAAATTAGGGTTTTGTTGAACCGCAATTTCTCATCCTCTAAGGCTCGAATCTCTAGTTTCCGAGCCATAGTAAAGGCCTCATCAAAGGTGCGGAAAGTTTGAATTTGGAGGGTAGGAGAAATGTGCTTAGCGCAGGCCCGCGTAAAGAGTTCGATAAGTTAGCCTTGAGGCAAGGCATAAGTAAGTTGGTTGATAAGGCCCCGCCATCGTCCAACGAAATCTATGATAGATTCGTCTTGAATTGTCGGATGGCATAGAGGTCGGTGATGGATACTTTCTTGGCGATATTAATGGAGAAATGATCCAAGAAAGATTGGGCTAATTGGTTAAAAGAGAAAATTGAGTTTGGGTTAAAGCTTGTACCACCATTCCAAGGCGGGTCTGATAAGGACATGGGAAAGGTGCGGAGTAGTAAGGCATCGTCATGAGCAATCGAGATAGCGAGGCATGTCTAAATGATCGCAAGTGTTGTTGAGGATCCTCCTTACTATTAAAATGAGTAAATTTTGGTAATTCCCATTGAGGAGGATATGAATGAAGGGGAGAGAAGGATGAATAGGCTCCCGACAAACTTGCTGTATGTCGAGGGTGCTACTGGCTTCTGAAATAGAAGCCTCATTTTGCATCTTGTCCATCATTTGTTTGATTAAATCAGTGGTTGGGTAAGATGATGGTGTGGTTGTTGTAAATGGAGGGATTGGCCAAGAGCCACTACTAGACAATGGTGGGGTTAAATGTTGATAAGGTATTGATGATGAATATGTTGAGGTGGCTGAATAGGGATGTCCTATATAAGATGTTGAAGCCACCGGATACGTGTGTGGAAATGAAAAGGTGGGCGGAGCTTGAGAAGGAAAGCTTGTGTGGATAGGTGGTAGAGAGAAAGTTATGAAAGGAGTAGTCTGCGAGAGAGACGAGGTAGGAGCAGTTGGTGGTAATGATATGTGGGGCCCTGGTTAACCAAAGGAAAGCCAATCTATGCCGTATGAACCCCTGAAGCCAGCTGAGTTGGGAGATGGGGCTAAGGATGAAGAAGGCAAGGTGGAGTTATCAGGTGGGGAAGGAGCTAAGTGAGCAGCTATACTAATAGGCATACCAACAAGGAGTTGACCGTCGGGTGTATGGTCAGGGGTATGAGACAAATAGTATTGTACAGCGCTAGGATTAGCATCCAAAAATTTCACAAATTCCTTATCTCCTACAGGGATTTTGGGAACCTCACTGGTGTCCGTAGGATTCCCCATAGGATGTGAAGGGGGTGATTCAGGAAAAGGCACGGAGTAGGCATGTGAAACCATGGCTGCAGCTTGTTTCCGAGTGATAACAACCATGGACAAGAGTAGTAGTAGGGATGCAATCTATCAGGAACAGAAGCAGCAACAAAATGTTGGAATTGGTAGGTTCTTTGGTTTGGGAAGCTGTGAAAGACGAGAATCGATATCGGTCTAATAACCGAGGTCGGAGACTTTAGCGGCGTCGTGGTCAGTTAACCGATGTCGGTAGAATAGAACCGGTGTAAGAAGTGTAAGAAGCTGCTTATTTGGGGTTAACAAGGCTTAGTATACCTACAAAACTGTTCTGAAGTGATCACTGAAACAGTGTATGACAGAGAAACAGAACTAAAAACAAGCAAGATGCACAAGCAAATCAAGAGACTAACCCTAGGATTAGTTTTAATTATTGTGGGCTTATGCCTTAGATGCAAGATGATGTCAATCCTAAACAAAAGACCTAAGGGAAATGTCAAGTTTGTTTTGGCTTATAAGGTTACCTCAATCGGGCGGAGGAATACCGCATGGAAAAGGGGGAATGTTTGAGCTATTGTGTTGATTATGATGTGATTTGGTATGTGTTGTGTAGTGAAAGTAAGATTAATTTCTTGTCAATACCGTGGATATCACCCCCACGTGTACGACCTGTTACTTAATCTATGTTCACTAGAATTGAAAACAACAAGCAAGAATGTGATGCACGTGTTTTAAACCCAAATCGAAAATGATATTCGATGAAGCAAAGAAGATGACTTTCACTAATGCAACGATGAGGAAGAAAGACAAATTCTTTTACCAAAATGACAAAAATATCTTGTGAATATTTAGAAGAAGAAAATAGCAAGTGTGCTCCCTATATGAAAGCAAGCAAGAAAGAAAGAAACCCAAGAAGGGTCCCACCGGGCGTGCCAAAATGTTTCACACAGAATGTTTCCATTCTTAAAATAGAGGTGCTTCTATCCTTTCATTCTCTTGAGAAACATAGATGAGGGTTAGGGCTAGGAGGAATACCTGTTGAGTGTTGGGAGGGTGCGCGCATACCGTAGAGAGATCATTATTCGATTGCGAAGAACTCCTTTTTGTCTAGGAAGGACTACCTACAAGTAAGAATACAAGACCACCAGATTTTAGTTAGACAATAAATGAGGGAACTACCTTGGGCCCAAGAAATATTAGACTTCCTTTCGAAGGTGGTCAGTTCCCCTTTTAATATGAATTAACACAAATGATAGCAAAGAGGCTATTGCAAAATTACACTTTAATTACCTTGTTAAAAAGCAATAGAAGAAAGGTTGGTTTTGGTTTGAGTCATAGTGACCGATGTCGGTCCTTTGTATAACCAGCGAATGCGGTTATACATCGATCCGATTCTTCGATAACGATAACCGATATCGGTAGGGGTGGTGATTTAGGGGCTTTCAATGAAGGTTGGCTGTGAGGTGGCTATGGTGTTTATAAGATTGGAAAATGATTAGGGGTAGGAAATAGGGTGATGGAGAAGACTCAGAGAGTGTGGGGGCTGTTCTTGGGGAAATGTAAGGGTAGAGGAATGACAGTTAGATGTAGGGTGCTGCCGGGTAGTAGATCTAGGAGTGAACCTATAATTACTATGAATCAGAAGTTCAAGAAATGTTATTTAAAAATGTATAAGACACTACTTACTAGTTCCTGATGAAGATACAGGTCCAAGGATTGTGATGACGAAGGAAGGGCTCAGGTGGGATGATCTGACAATCAAAAGTGAGCCATCTTCTCTCCCAATGCTTAGATGAGTGTCACTGTGCTCTAGTTACTCAGTTGCAGTCTTGGGCTCGATGTCCTTCTCTGCAAACTCTTCTCTTTTCTTCACTTGTCTCTGCTCTACCAAGTGAATTCCAGATTTTTTCAAATGAATTCCGATCCTTTGTTTTTGGTTGGGGGAGGTCATTTACAGGGAACCGATGGCGGTTACGTAACCGACGATGGTCGAGTAGGAACCGATGTCGGTTAAGTCAAAGTGGGCTATTTTTAGTAAAATAGCCAACTTTCCCTCCTTTTCTCCCGAGGGATTAGTTGTGGGCTTGGTCAAGTCATGATTAGGTTGGTTTTGGTGCGGGTGAGAAGTAATTAGTCATGGGTGTGGATGTAGACCAAGTTATAGGTCTTAATTAGGTTAGTTTAGGGTTAGGGCTAGGTCATGATGAGGTGGCGAAATGAGGTGGCAGGTTTGGATATGTGGATTTATTAATTATAAGGTAATTAATAAATAATTGTGTAAGGTTTTAAGTGGTGAGGGATGAGTGAGCATAGCTCTTAGAGCATATTTTGAAGCATATATGTATAGATAAATGGATCTCCCTCACAAGTGGAGTAAGCACGGTGGTGATAAAATTTATTTGTTTAATTTGATCAAGGGTTTCGATAATCAAAATCCCAAAGGAAAGTTTATGTCCTTATGTAGAATGATGAAATGGATGACAATGATCAAAAATTTACAATATAAAATGTTGGATGGACTGCAATTTACCTTAAAAGGCTACGTAGTTGTTTAATATTAGTTGAGGAGGCATTTCAGTTGATGGATTTAAATGTTTTTGGGTCAACTTCAATACCTCAAAATATATGATGAATCCTAAAAATTTGGTGAGAAAACCAAAAAAAGCACTTTACAGAATAAGACAAAGGAAATATTAGATAAGACGCAGTAAATATTGATTGAGGACATCGAGGTGATATTTGTGTCAGGTTTCTGATTTTCCTAAGAGATTTTCTAAGTAGTATTAGACTATTTTTGAATGAGATAGTGAAAATGTAGGTCATGGCGCGTTGGTAAGTAAGCTCCTACATTTTAAAGAAAAAATGGCATAACGCGGTAATGAAGGTTCTAAAGGAGTGGGATGAAAGATTTTTATGTTGATCATAATCGAGATAATAATTTGATTATAACCAAAAAATACATCCATAAGGGAGAGCATTTCATGGTCTTGATTGTTAGGTCAACAAGCTGATCTATATTTGGAAGAGGGAAATCATCTTTAGGACAAGCAAGATTGAGATCCCTAAATTCTCAATGCGAGATACATAACTTGGATTTTAGAAGCTTTGTTACGGGAATGATATTGGGGAGACCATTGTGGATAATCAATGGGTATGATGAAATTATCTCAGATAAAATATAAGTCAGTAACTCTTTTTAATAAGGAGAACTATATGGGGATGCATCCTATAAAGTTTTTTGCCTAACAGATTAGCATCCTCGGATATGTGACGATGTTGGTGTATTGACGATGTTAGGATCGAAGACCAAGCATATCATTATATGACCAAGAAAAAGATTGGGATTATATTTTGATAAGAAGGTGGTAAAATCTTCAAGTTCTTGTGGGTTTAATGATTGATCGACCTTAATCGAGAGATCACGAGGGGGTTACTATACGTACCCAAAATTGTAAGGTATTATCTGCTGGAATGATGTAAACAAGTGCCCTAATGATGATACAGTCTCCTCACAACGTGTTTGGGATCAGAAAATCTCTCCGAGTGTGCGCAACATCCCGCATGCCCACCTTTTAGCCTGCGCTCCTTTGTTTTTCCTTTTCCCTTTCTTGACCTTTGCTCTTCAAAGGACGAAACCACCGCCCGTATGGGTAGTGGTCTCGTGACCGCCGCCCCGATTAGGCTGGGGCGGTCCCACAACCGCTGCCCCGCTTCAGTGGCGGTCCTTACGTGTTTTCAGAAGTGTTTTAACGCGACTCACGTAAAAATCAACGCTTCACAAGCTTTCCTTGACGACTTGGGCTTGAATTTATGTTTTTGGTCCTCTGGAATAGTGTTTGGCCATTGCTTATAGTTTTAGAGTTCGAGTTTGGTTTTGATCTTTGGGTGAATGAAAAGCTATAAATAAATGGTTTGTCTGCAAACAAATGGTCTCGCTCCTCATTCACTCCCATTCTCATTTCAAGTAGTTGGTCTTTATTCTGTTTAGAAGCCATAGTTTTAATTCTTTGACATGCTTAGTTAGCATTGTCAGCCTATTCTGTAAGCCCATATCTAGTTTGTCAGGCAATGTTGTTGTTTTATCCAATCCATTGGAGTAGAATAGCTTGTAAGCCATTAAAGTTGCAGGTTTTGCTCCTCAAACAGATAGTTTCAGGTTTTGGACGCTTTATATTGCATGACTCACAATAAATCCTGCTAGAATTCAAGCCAAGCTTTCAGACTCTTGCAAGGCTTATCCCTCTCCTACCACATCAGATTCGGGAGTCTCACATTCTAAGCTGCCTTTGTCCCAAAAATCTACTTCCGTCTGATGCTAAGCATTACACGCTTTTCTGGATTCACGTGAACACAAAGGAACAAGGAGATCACGCCGAGGGACAAGATCACACACACCATCGATTTGCCACCTGCTCGCGTGGGGAATCGAGGTTCTAGATTTCAAAGTTCTACTTAATCATATCAACATAAGAGTAGTTAATTGCTTCATTTCAAAAGTAAATTCTATTCTCGATATTGCCAAGGAAGTCAGTGGGGATTGATAGTTTACGAGAAACTATGATTCACTCCTCACTTCGAGGTAGGATCGAGAATCTTGCAGATAGACAGATGACCCTATTTTATCGCTTAGTAATAAATCTACAAATCGGGTATTACATGACAAATAACTACTTGGTTATTTTGTTTGTTTTAAGTTTTATCTTAGTTGTCAAATTCTAGATATGTTTAAATAGCTGTATTTTCTTAAAAATCTTAAAAAGTTTCTAAAAATAGAAGTTATATATGTTTTAGATTTATTCCACGTAGTTAAAATTTACTTTTGGCAGGCTAGATTTTACATTAGTATTTTTATGACAATCACGGGACCCTAGGAGCCCTGTGGGAATATGTGTATTTGAGCTAATCGTGCCTCAACCCAACCTAAATCACAACAATAGTCAGTGACATAGAATAGAACCTTAGAATACAAGTCTTCCAAACAAAAAGAGATTTACGATCGATCACTGGCTCTCAACAGAGGATTAAATATGTAATGACTCAAGCACACACGCTTTGGTCAAATCAACCAAACTACAGATTACCCTAGTGCAAACATTCACATGACCAATGGGTAGTCAGAAGGGTTCAAAAGAGAAAAAAACCTTTGGTCAGTGATCCTTTGGTCCCCACTCAGATGTGAGACACTCACGTACATATTACGATACTAGTTTAAGCATGATCCAAGTCAGTACATGAACGCCTATGAGATATTCCGATAAGATCGCTACGCTATTGATCCTAAACATAGAAACCGAGAAAGCGCATTTATTCTGGATACTAGGGATTAGGACTTGATTTTAGACATGACCATAACAGACCGCAACAACCAAGGGTCTACTGGTTTGCCAGTGATCCACAAATCCTATTCACGGGCCCAACGAATCCATGTCAATTAGATTATAGACACCGGCTCTACGCACATTAGTATTCGGCATCTACTCCACTTCCACCCATCATTGCTCGAACAAATATCCTTACTAGATATACAAGCCGCTAACAAAGCTAGAGAATTCTCTGGACTAGGCCAGCAGAATCATCCGTAGAGTCGATCGTATTCATTACCCACCATATGACCTTATCCTGGGAGACACGAAACTATCCCAGTCATTTCATGTATTCCATTAAACCTTACAGATCAAATCATGCCGCAGCTCGATATGTGATTGTGGAGCCTTCGAGTGAGTCATCCTCATGGTCGATCAATCTATCACACCGGGCCTGTGTTAGAAGGGCCTTCTTTCGCCTTAGATTCACAAATTCACTCAGTGCGTATTGGAAGACATTCAGATCTGCTGAAACTAGTCTAACCGTATCCCACGATATTCCATCCCCACCAAATTTGTCTTGGACGACTCGGGAGGTCGGGTTTACACGAAAGAGTTACTCCGTAGATTCCCATGCTCACTCATTACCTTTCCAGTACGCATTAAAATCAATGAACCTAACGTAGATCAAACAAATTAGTGAAGATTGATCGTGAACTTCCTACTTCTCGGCCGGAGTCATAAAAGTATTACATTTTCTTTTCAAATTTTAGTTTACTTTTCATCTTCTCCACCTCATTAGCCTTTCCACAAATCACCCCTTCACTCCATCCCATTATTCTCGCTGGGTATTCATATACTTCCAATATGTTCCGGATTCGATGCATAATGCCAAGACCCCTGGGTCTTGAGGCATACTACGCCCCAACATAATAGGCAGTAATCATCACTCCATGGGACTCAAGCACAACTATTCAACTAGTCATTTATCAACACAAACTCCAAGGATCGGGAGATAGTCGTCTCTTTCAAACAGAGGAGTTAGATCAAACTCCCTCAAAAACAACAAACAGAGCCTTCATTTTCCGAACAATATGACGCTCACCGGAGAATCTGGATCATCTCTCGCATGCTACTTAGACCACAAATTAGTTGACAATCGACTCATACCTACGGTCTTAGATGATGAAGCACCAATACGTTATCCTAGGAGTAAACAACATTCTCGGGGCATGTACCCACTTCAGTAGGAGGTTTACAAACGCACCTCAGGTCTTTTTCCAAGAAAATACCTCTATGCCACTGCATATGTGAAATACTCCCGAGAAACTTGGCAAGATAGCAGAATATCAATTCAGCTAAATAGGATATCACATGCCCATACAACAATTGTAGTATACAACAAACGCTCGCTAAGGAAAGCACCATTGACTTCACCAAATGAAGTCATTTCAACGTTAGTAGAAAAGTAGAGGTTAGAACTTGCTCAAGAAAGTCAAAATTCTCGATTCCATGCAAGTAGGAAGTTCAATCCTCCACGCTATCTCGCCAAGTAGATGGGCCTCCTCAGGAATAGGCACATTAGGTAATGCCTCCTCGTCATCCACAACAAACGCCTAACTAAGGCCCATCATCTCTAACACCATTCCTCCCGCCTAGTATCAAACAATCCATTCCTGGATAATACCCCGTCATACTTTAAACATGTACTCCAAATCACCACAAGGATATATGTTCTCCTCTCCCGGCATTTTTCTCAAACACGGGGACTTCCCCATGCCCACGCTAACGATGATACATCACGCTTCATATATCAACAACCCATCCCACCACCACTCCTCCGTTAGCACCATCAATGGTCGAAACCTATGTATAGGGACTTATTTAGAATATCCTGAAAGAGCCCTTGGGACTTCGCATACGAAGTGTCATGCTTCCAAGACCCCTTCCCGATTTACCCAAGTACAAAGGTGAGGAGATCCAAACGCACATATCAAGGTTTACGCTACAACCATTCGAGAACTACTCCCTGGGATGGGGTTATTGCTAAAATATTCCCAAAACCTTCGAAGGCATTGCTTCTCGATCGTATTATAGAATACCTCGAGGCCACTATACAGACCATTTAAACAACTCGTATCGTAGTTCATTAAGGCATTCGACATGCAATTCTAATTGTTAAGAATCAAGAATCAGTGGGAATTCTCGCACATCAAACAAGAACACACAATGAATCTATCACCCATTTCATCCAAAGGTGGCGTACAGTCCCTTTATTCCTCGACAAGTGCACCAAACATGGATCAAATGGAACTATGAATTATTCCCTTCATTCTCGTCAAAGAGTGCGAAGGAAGAAATCTAGAAGTTCACTAAAGAACTTACGATGAAGTACTAGAGAGGCTCTTCGAATAGATCAAGTAAGCGATTGATAGTGGTCGCATGAAAACATATGGAGCAAATGGGGAGGTTAATCACCCCAATCGAACACTACAAATTATCCCACTACCACAAACGTCAATCAAGGACCTAAAATCCTTAACAAAATCGGTAAGACAAATGGGATGGAGTGAACTTCTACCAGCCCAAGAAGTAAATGTTGTCAACGACTCCATCACAACAAAAACAACCAACGAAACAACAACTTTACCCCTAGACGATCAATACAAAGGAGCCTCTGTTAACCATCCACAACCAACAACAACAACAATGGTGAAATCACATACAAGGGCTGCTACGAAACTCATTTAGTTATCTAAAACCCAAGCTTATTACAACAAATGTAAAACTTTAATCCTAATGTGTAATAACTTGATCGTGAGTTTTGGGCCCACAATATACACCAAAACCAACAAACCAGAATTACGAATCCCAATTCATATTTGTGGTTTCCAAGATTCGGGAGGTCACTTGACACTAGAACGTCTTACGTGACTACAAGAAATTCACATGCAACATTTTCTAGAAGAACAAAGACAGTTCTTCACATATTTGTTTTCGAGCATCCTCAGTGTCACCACCACTCAAAGCACGCTCGCGGTAGTTTCCTCTCGTAATGCTCTCCCTACAAGATCTTTAATTCGATCCACCTCAAATCATGATAATAATGGGTACTAAATCTAACCTGGGACGAACAAGTAAGCATCGGGAAACAATGATCATGAAGCCTTACAGCTCACTAAATCCACTTACCAAGTTCGCATACAATTAGAAATCAACTTGAGACCCAAGATAGGCCGTTTCAGAACTGGAGACAGCCAACTACCTATCAAAGCTATAACAAGAACACGAGTATCTTCTCTCAACTGAAAGCTCCAAGTCATCTCGCTAGAAACAGATAAGAGTCAACAAATAGTAGGAAAACTCCATAGGGTTACTAGTGATTTAATTAGTGACCTAACAAAGACCTTCTCACACATTTCATTTTGGACTTACTTAAAGAACTCTCCCGCTCACAGCTAGCCTCTTTTAGAAGCATTAGGTTTAGGTCATCTAATTAACATCACTCCACCTCCCGAAAACACAAGTAAATCATGTAGATTTTGATATCCACCTCACAGGCAGCCGGAAAAGGATGTCGAATTCGTATTTGGAAATGAGTAAAATGCCTACAGATGCCGAGATTGCACGCCAGAAGGCGATCCAAATTTCTTTACACTTACAAGATATGGGTTTATAATAACTACGTAAAGCATGTGCAATGGTTGGAAGATGGGGTCGGTGCCTCAATAACATAGTCCTTCTCTTTCCTCAAAACTAGATGATATGGGGGAAACAAACAGCCCACCACTGAAATACATTGAGAGGCTATGATATGCTTTACTTAAAGCCACTTTCGATAGGAACTATAATACTACCCTGGCCACCTTAGGACCCAAACAATCCCTGCTAATCGTAGTTTTATATTATAGATCAGAAACTAATTATAATATGATCCTACGGTAATTACCATGGATACACCGGAATGAAGGCAATCCTTCTACGTTATTCCAAGAAGTAAAAGATTCTTCGCATCTGGAAAAGGTATTTGTAGCCAAAGGTGATCCAAAACCTTTCGATATACACCTAGCTGATTTAAAGAAAGACCAGTGTGCACTCCGGAATTTGAACTTCCAACAAACCAACTTCTAATAAACCCAGCGACGCAAAACCAGAGGAGAAGTCAGTACCTACAATGGATCTTGAAACTATCAGCATAGCGCAAGACAACCCCAACCCCCAAAGATAAGGCTAACACTATGTAAATCAGTATCATTAGGGACTATCACAAAATCGTGAGTTAATAGAACAAGATTTACCAATGTTCTTACCATTTGATTCATCTCAAGCATGTGGATATTCCTAGGTGTTTGATTCCCTTCAAACAGAGGATCTCGCATGGTAGAAGTAGAGTGGCTTGTGAAACGCAATCGAGATACCCCAACATCTATACTCCCGGGCTAAGTATTGGACTCTCCATTTTGATGGAGCTAAATGCATGTTATGGAGCTGAGGGTAGGTATAATTTTACTTCACCCGAAGAGAAAGTCTCGCGCCTGCTCTTGGGCCTAAATTTCAAATTTTGAATACACAAACAATCGACACGCTGAGTACGAAGCCCTCCTCCTTGGCCTCACCTTTAGCCAAAAGAATTGGTGTTCATTGGACATCGAAGTCTTAGAGACTTGCAGGTAGTGACAAACCAAGTTTCGAAGTATAACGAAACCAAATCCGAACACTTGCAGACTTACAAAAAGTTGTGATTAGATTTAAGCAAGGCGTTTAACTTTATATCCATCAAGCAATCCCGCTGAGAGAAAAATCTTCTCACCCATTCAATAAGAATCTCCAAGCATCACGCTTTACCCAAGCAATGAGTTAGAGGATACCCATTTCATGGTGTCCATTCATGATGAACCATCTGGATAAAAACAGCCACAAATCCCCTTTAAACAAAAGTGAATCTACCATCCCTGGGATCATGTTAATAAGGATGTGGCTACTTGCTGGATTACTTAACGCACTATGCAAAGACTACATCTCTCCTATCATATGCTAGATTTGTCCTTAATTCCACATTCGTTTTCTTCCTACTTGGAAATCCCATGATGGATCTTCCCTCACAAATGGAAACCTAGTATATACGTAGTAGAAAAATGGGGATGATTTGGATTTACCTCCAGACCACTCCGAGTTCGAAGAGGGTAACGCCTCTTTGATCAAGAAGAAACAATTGATGTCAACATCGGGAACAAAGATGAACCAAGGATTTTAAAAACTAGGATCCTCGTTAACCCTGCATGAAGTAGAAATACATACTGGATCCTCAAAGAACATCGTAAAGCTTTTGCATTTAATTATAAGTGAAATGACAATGCGCTGTGACCACACATAATAGCTGTACAACCTCATCACTAAATATGAGTGCAAATCCGAGTTAAAACAAAAATCAAGACCCATGGGAGGCAGGAGTAGCTCTCATGAAGTGAAAGAGAAGTAATAAAACTCCTACAAGTAGGATTCCATCAAAACGACTCAACTACTCCCAATGGTATCTAACATCATTCCCATATCTTAAAGGAAAGAATGAAGATATTTATACTGCATATATATTTAGCACATCAACATGGCATGTCCTAAGGAGTAGCTTCCAATTTCGCTGCTATCTATTGATGTAAAGGCTATTGATGCAAGCCAGTGAAGTTCAAACTTTTGCTCTCTCTTGGATGGATTCTCGGGTCTGATCAAATCAAAATATACGAGCGAGATCAAACTAAAACCACGTTTATAACTCCTCGGGGAACCTGTTAGCTGCGTTGTCATGCCATTTGGTCTCGAGATCGTGGTCTTTAGCATCATCGGTGGCATATGACATATATATTTCACGATCTAATTCATGTAAAATCCTTGGAATCTACGTGAAATGACTTGTCGGGCTAAAGCCAAGTTAAGCGTTATGACCATCCGTAAGTACTCACATCATTTCTTTCACGCTTTATGGGATATGTGAGTCACGCGTAAATCCGTGAGAAATCGTCAGCTGAACGTGGGAGAAAGCTCTAGATTCCCGTCATATTATGCATTTAGGATAGATGTTGATCCCGATACCAAAATTCAAAGCGTACATCATAAAGTAATGTCCCACCTTGATGAATGGAATCGGGTAATTTCGTACAAAGGAAAGCGGAGTGCAATACTTAAGGTTCATCCCAGGACTTAAGCTTCACCATTCATCTAATCAACAATTTACTTAAGAAGGAGTTATAGCATTGATTGGACCGAAGGCTCGCCGGTGAAGCCTTTGATGCGCTTGGAAGTAGTGTTCCTGGTTATCACCACCTACGCCTAATGCCACTGAAGCTTAGCATCACCTCGTTAGTTCTATGTTCACCAGGCTACCGATGTCTAGTTGGCTCAGACATGTTGGCCCAAGAGGATGATGATAAGAGGGAACGCAGTGATTTATTTCATTTAGTCGAACATTACTTGAAGTATGAGCACACGATATATACAAAAGTAATGATGAATGCCTTGCCGTAGTCTTTCTTTCACTAGCGCTTGAACCTTTACTATGTTGAATCATTAAATGGGGGTCATGGTAAAACGGACCACTTACTTAGACTTTCCTCACCCAAGGATCCTTTTCTAAAAAAGGCTTGGATGTTTATAGCAACCTTAATGGGAGAATTTGAATTAACATTTATAAATGAGGAAGTGGTTAAAAAGGACAAAATCATCTACAGCAGTTAGTTACCTGACAACCCATTATAGATGGAGGTGATTTAAAAGTAGATTTGCATTTCCGTGATGGTGCGTATCACTACCATCAAAGCCTAACCCTCTATCTCTAAGTGTCACAGTACATTGATATCATTAAGTCCATCATGGACCATACATGCCGGAAGGAGGTTACACCGCAAAGAAGACTGCATCGATATTGTTGCAGCGAACACGCTCATCATGTAGAACAAGATTTCCACTCTGAAAAGCATTCGATGGAATGCTCCCCAAGATGTGCTTGACGAGACGTAAGAATCCAAGAAGATTCTCTATGAATCTCATAGAGTGGAATATGTGGAGCTACATCGGTGGCCAAGTGCCAACAGTCTAAAACTCCCATCCAGATGGGCTATTTCTGGCCCACTCACAGGGCAACGAGCGCAATATATGGTTTATGACACGAAAGGGTGTCGCTAAGTGCAAATTCTCCCGCCAGGATCCATACGTCGGCAGCCTGACTCACGCAAGCAATCTCGCTACTCCATGGCCTTCTCACCACATTTGGCACCACACCTTGCAGGAGTCTACTACAGGCTTAATAATTCTCTCCTCATCCATGTAGCAGCCAACAATTTTATAATCACTTACCACGGCTTAGCAGATAACTTTTACTAAATGGGCAGAAGTATACGCTCTTCTACCATACTGATTCTTATAATCGCCAAGTTCATTTCCTAGACCAAATCATTTCAGCGAGTACGGTATCAGATCACTTGGAAATCATTATCTCCGATAAGCTGGGACTGCTGAAGAATGAAGAGGAGTTTTGCAAGGCTATGAAATAAATTTAAGATAAACCATCATAATGCGCTTCCTTAGAGCTACTCCTCAAGGAGCGGGCCAGAGCCGAAGCTGACAGAGCAGAGACCTTTGAAGCCATTCTCCTTAAAGCAGTAAAAGAAAACAAAGCGAGGGTGGCACTTGGGAAATTATATCCGGCCTTATGCCGGCCCACAGACACGTACAGAACACCAGCAGGAGCCACTCCTTTCTCAGTAGTATTTAGAGCGGGCGGTTCTCCTACTAGAGTGTTGAAATACCGATCTCACTTGTTTTATTACAAGGATTCCCGATGAGGATGTTAACAAAGAAAACACGTCTTTTTCCCGACTAGAAAGCCTAGATGGAAACTAGGGTTAGGCGATTTGAGCTGATGCGTAGAGCTTATGCATGACCAAATGTGCGGCGGTATAGCGATAAATGTGTTACATGAGCGCGTGCTCGAACGCGATGATATAATGTATGTGATCTAGTTCTAGATGGCGGTATACCAGACGTATGAAGACCGGCGATGAGAGGAAGGGGGTTCAGCCCCGATGTAGCTTGGGCCCATACCGAGTCATGAAGGGACTACGGAAAGTAGTGCATACCTCTTATGTAACACTTAGAAGGTGAGGAATTTGGTAGAACAGCAGTCGCATTCCTTTTTGCCTCCCAACGCACGTATATACGCATGGCGGTCAAAGACTACTTCTTATATAATTATCTACACTGCATCTCCATACAGTAGATTAAGATCATTTTGGCCACTTGACTGCCCACATAAATGGTGAAATCGAGGAATCTATTCTCAAAGCGGTCTATTACGCAAACTCATGATTTTGTCGGGCATAAACTCTTTAATCATACCTCTCCAGTTTCACGTATCATTCCCAGATTATCTAGTAATCATTTTTATCGAATAAAATGGGACATGTACTAAGTCTTAACGGTAACCATACCGAGATACGCGAGTTTTATTGTCGGCTTTGATTTCTTCTAATTGGATACAAATTATCTTGCCTATAGTACATCTCACAAGCTTCATGCAGTGTCGCATCTATCCACAGCCTACATATCTTCTTCGAAATAAGCGCATGCGACATTTTACTCAGATAAAAGCGAAATGACGTTATGTCGATCGAAAATGGGTAAATGTAAATTTACACATTCCTAATTTTTGACCAAACTTTGGTGATGGGCTTGCAAGTCTCTTACTTCGCTAGTATTAGGGTTGGGAAAGGATGGAAATGCCATACTACGCCTGGGCACCTTGCCTACGGGCGGAGCAAACCTAACGCTCTACCCCAGTGAGCGTAGAGACGTAAAGTATAGGAGTCCTCTTGACAAAATAAATGTAAAAAGTCATCACATGAAACAATTTGAACTTTCCAAACTTTGAGTCAAAAATAAATAGAATGGATCTTCAAAATTCCGAGAGAATTAAAATCCTAAAACCCATATTATCTACTATGGCCATCCATCTGGATCTAAGTCTAGATAAAGCTACCAAATAGCAATTTGCATTCTAAACTATAAGAGTCACTCTCTGTAGAATAAGGCATGAGCTTCCAATTTGGTTCCACCCAAAAGCTTTATCTATCTTTCATCAGTATCATTTCAACTTCACTCGTACCCTCAGTGCCCTTCTAGCTCTCATGTATTAGGCCTACTTGTCATCTTAGTTACAATGTGAGTTGAAATGGAGGGCAAGTTGCTCATGCTCATACGTCACTGAATTTATATTCATCCCACTCTGTGAAACAAACATGAGGTATCCGAAGGTGCTTACAGTAGGCTAAGATTCAAAATCACATTTATATCTACATATATAAACATCATGAAGGCCTACAAAAGGAAGCAAACATTCGTGATCATCTCTGTTCTCCGTTACATACATTCTAAAAAAGCATAGCGAACGTATATCGTAGTATACGCAGGAAGCGGGAAATAGAAAGTGAATGCATGAGTGCTGAGATTTCGATCAGGCAATCTAGATGCGTATATATAAATAATCGATGTTCTATACATATTCCACTCATGCTGCTTAAGCATGGTCAAAGATGCTTTCAAAGAGCCACGAGTGTACTGAAAAGGGCTATACTCAATACAAAATCTCCGAGGCAAGTGGCCCTCTCTACTACCCTCACGCGACCCTCCTCAGAAGGTGCACGCCCACGCCTGGGGGACTCCAGTGCCACGGCATCTTGAATGCACGGAGGCTGCGGTCCAGAGGATCGACTATAGTCTCACCACGAGAATGGCTCCTCATGGGGTGCCTCACTAGGTCACCTGATGGCCAGCCTAACTCTGTGCGAGAGGAGTCGCGCCCCATCCACAGCCACATGCCGACAGAACCAAAAACATCGGTATATCTACCGGTTCTTTGACGAGAGCTCCCAACTAGCGTCACAGATAGCTCTGCACGCGGCCCCATCCATGGAGATCACCGCAGAGTCAAGTACATACCTGTGGATCAAATCCGACACTCCTTGACAATCTCTTGCCGTGAGGAGAAACGCAGGTAGAAACTAAAAGCGAAAATTTAAAGATACAAAATAAAGCATTCTAAAGAGAGCCTACAAATAAACATTAAAGGGAGAAAGGGTAACTTACCTGGATCACCGAGCCTCCGAGATGGAGTCAGCAGAGGCAGGCACCTCCATCGTGGACGCCGCTGGCTATGACTAAAGAGCCACTCGCATGTGCAGAGGCAGCAACGGCTCTTCCATGACCCGGACTCATCCCTCTCCACCGTGGACCTCGAGAGTGGCTCCTGCAGAAACTAGAGTATCCTCTCTGTCGCCCTCTGCTTCGGTCCTCTCTGGTCACCGTGATATCCACGAGTGTCATGCCACCACTCGGGATCCTGCCCCATCTCTGTGCCCACGTAAACTCTCGGACTCCGGACTCCTACCCTCCATAGTCGGGTCGGCTTCGCTGCGCGGCGAGACCCTTGCAGTCAATCAGGTAAAGTTCACAAGGCTGCAGCTACTCTCCTGCTAATGCAGGCCCCCATCCCTCCTGGTTGCAATAAGAACGCGGGGGGAGGTAATCACCGTGTCGACCTCGACCTCTGGGCCCCCTCTGGCCTCACAAACTGGTAGTCTCAGTAAGTGCACCACCGGCAGAAGCATACCCGTATATGGTAGGCCAAACTACTTTGAGGAACCCGGCAGAAGGGGTGCACCTCCACTCATCCCCACTCTGCTCAGTGAGACTTCCATGCGGAGCAGTGACGGGGTCAAAGTAAGAGTCTCACTCGCCCGTATAAAGCCCATGAGTACTAAGATAGCAAATTGTCAACCTCCATACTCAAGCTGATGATCGAGGCAAATGTTGGGCAGTAAAGAGGTTCTCTAAGCACCGACATGCTCATGGCCCATCCTGAGCCTCCTCAATGTACCCCAGAAGTTTCGTCAACCTACACGCTTACCCTTACATAAGGGATGAAATGCTCATAAACCCATTTCATGGCTCAGAGTCAGGTAGCTCAATTGCTTCCCTATAAGCGAGACCACACCTGTATAGCATCATGGTAGGTGAGTCTCGAGAATACTCACGTCTCTGTGTGTATATCCGATTGTGCCCCTCTTATCTCAGCTATTGACTGTGGGGCCCAAAGACGGTAACAATGATGTCCCCTCCCTTGTCCCACGATCGATCTCGAGGCAAGGATCCCGCATGATGGCCTCATTGTCGAATATCGCAGGGGATGGGCGAAGAAGTAATAGATCGGAACTCTGTCACTCTTCTTCGACCCCGGTGGAGATGGCCTGCATCTCCCATTATAGAGTCAGCCTTTATACGATACACAGCTCACGCCTCAGCCAGGCTCTTTGTCTCACAAAGTGAGTCACACTCCAGGTAGTTACAGGACCCCCACTGGTCAATTAGACATCCTCTGTAATGTAATCTGTCCACCTGCTTACGGACTTCTAGCGATGCGGAAGGTTTTCCGATCTACATCCCGATGTAGGAAAACAAGTCCCACGAAAGGATGCTTAGTAGATGGTGTGCAACATGGGGCACGCGCGATGTCATGCGCGATATGCCACGGCCTCTCGAAGTGTGTCCTCCTCATCCCGGGTGAGAGGAGCATACTAATACTCCTAGAGGCAATCACACTCCCTCTCTTACTGCTCCATCGGATGCACTTCCCTCTCCTAAATGCACCAAAAACACTGAAAACAAAGTAATTTAGCATCCAAGCAATAACTTTGGGAAAATCATGTAAGCACGTAGAGAATGCTAAAAATGCAAAAACACGATCCTCAAAATAGGATTCTTTTGTAGACTTATGCAAAACCACCACCCTGAGCGAGGAGAGTGATTTTCTGTATCAAAAAGCTTTTTGCGCGGCAATCTTGGTAACTCACTACTTTAGTCAAGATGATAGTAGTGTTATGCACGCTTTGCCCATACAAGCGGTCAGCGGTCATGATTGAAATCCACGCTGGGTTTTTTAAACTAAAGAGGCCTAAAGAGAGTCTGAAAATAATGCTATTTAACCTAAAAAATGGAACCTGCCAGTGAAACCCCCTAAGAATGTGGACCCATTCTTTAGCACTCGCGTTTTCAAAACACCTATCATTACTAAAGAATTTAGCATCTCAAGTTTAAAGGGAAAAACAATAAACCTGAGAAACTAACTTTTGTGATCGCTTAGAGTCGATGTTCCGCGTGTAGAGCGCATGATCAACTATCTCAGCTGCGAACGCATTTTGTAGCTCTACTCATGCAATTACCAGTCACCATGCGTAGTCCCAGGCTCAAGTATTAACCATCTGACTCACGCGAATGAATGGGAAAATGGGCCCACTTTCGCCTGTAGCACTGCTGTACGCGTTTTAAGGCCAGCCTTTCACAAAGTTTGAGCACTGATGGCCCAGTAGGTAAGTCTCCATCCACGCACGCATGGCCAGTAGTTTCTGATTCCCTCACCCATTCTGGAAGCGTTTATTTTGAAACTATCAGTATACCCTATCTGCACTTAAGAGTTCTCTCTTCATTTACGCATGATGAGATTTTGGATGGCGTCATTTTAACACACCCACGTGTCGTGCATAAAGTATAACTAACTCTACTTTAGAGGACTACAGCCATACTTGGACACACCGCTTTTGTGCCTCTTCATGGCCATTCAAACACTTCCTCACGAGGGCGGTATGTACGTGCTCAAAATCAGAAGGTGGTGCATGCTGCCGAGGAGCGATGTAACTTAAATGCCCCAATGATGTCTGAGTGTCTCCTACGCAAGGTGTTAAAGGATCCGCAAATTCTCTCACAGTGTCGTGCTCAACCTCCCGCCATACCCTGCTTGGCCCCAGTCGCCCTTGTTTTTCAACTTTTTCTTTTTTTTCCTCTTTTCTTGACTCACTTTACTTTGGGTGATTGGCCAAGCTGCCACTTTATGCGGCGGCGGTCTCATGGCTACCGCCGTGATTCAGGCGCGTGCGCAGTCACCTTAACCCGCGCCGCCCTACTCGAGCGCAAGTGAGTCCCTTTCTGTATTTTCCGAGAAAGCATTTTAATAGCTACGTCATGTATAAAATCTACGTCATTTGACTGCTTCATTGCAAAACAGAGCTTGCATTTATGTTTTAGTCCCTGGAATAGTGTTTGTACATCAGTTTATAGTTTCTAGAGTTCGGTTTGGTTGATCCCCAGTCTTTAGGTAGATAGCTATAAATAAATGGTTTGTGCACAAACAAATGGTCATCGTACGCCCCTCATTCACTTCCCATTCTCGACGTTAGTATTCGAGTTCACTTTAATACCGCATTTGAAGCCGCCGTTTTAATTATTTGCGATACTTGATTGGGCACTTGTTGGTGTTATTGCAAGCTCACATATCGATTTAGTACGAGTAGTTTTATTGTTTTATCCGATCGAATTTCGAGGTAGAATAACCAAAAGCCATTAAAAATTCGCAGGTTTTGCTCCTCCAAAAGGATAGTTTCGTGTTCTGATACTTTATATTGGCATGACTCGCATGATAAATCCTGGCCAGAATTGCATAAGCCAAGCCTCACCATGCTCTTGCTATCCCTCCTACACGTAGACGAGATTCAGTCAGCCAGTCGTTACCGAAGTCGCATTTGTCCCTAAAAATCTACTTCCGGTTAGTCTTTGGCATTACAGCGGCTTTCTTGCGGATCACGGAACACAGACACGAAGGCAGGAGATCACTGCTAGGGGACAAGATCACACACACCATTGGATTCGCCGCATGTACGTGGAATCCAGTGTTCTAGCTTCAAAAAGTTCTACTTGGGAATCATATCAATGTAAGAGTAGTTAATTTGCTTTCATTTCAGGTAAATTCTATTCTCGATACTCTGTCAGGAAAGCTGCTGGTGGGGATTGGTGGTTTCTAAGGAAGCTATGCAGTTCACTCGCTTCGCCAAAGGTGGATCGAGGAATCTCTGCTAGAATAGATTAGATGAAATTTCTTTATTTTTTAGGGCAAATCTACTAGTCCCACAGGACATAATAGAAAACTACACACTCAGTTATTTTTGTTTATTTTTAAGTTTTATCTTAGTTTCCAAATTCTGTATACATTTAAATAGTTGCTTTTTCTTAAAAATCTTAAAAAATTTCTAGGAAAATAGAAGTTATATATGTTTTAGATTTATTCCACATAGTTAAAATTTACCTGCTGTTGCGATTTATGATTTACATTAGTGTGTTTTTGTATGGCGATCACGGATCCACAAGGAGCCCGGGGAGTGACGATTTGTGACGATAAGTACTCAACCAATGACCTCGCGCTACAATGAATAGTTGACATAGAGCTCAGAACCTTCTGAATACAAGTCTTCCCAACTGACATGCAGTTGCAAGCTCAATTAGCCTCTAGTTGAGGAGTTAAATATAGAAGAGCGACTGCCGAAGCACACGCTTTTGGTCAAATCAGACCAAAACTAGCGATTACCCCAGTTACACAAGCGGTATTCACATGGTATCAGAGAAGGGTTTGGAAAGAGAACAAACCTTTAGTCAGTGATCGCTTTGGTCCCATGACCCGGTGCGGGGAGACACTCTCGCTGGAACATGAATACCTAGTTTAAGGATCCAGGTTGCACAAATGCCCATGGAGATATCTACAGAGAAGATGCATGCGATTGTCGATCCACAAGCATAGTAAACTAAGTAAAGCCGTCGATTTAAGACTCTGATCACTGTGTGGATTAGGACTTGATTTCGAACATGACCATAGCAGGACATGCAACAAGCAAGGGTCTACCAGTTTGTGGATCCACAAATCCCACAGCCCTCGCAACGAATCCACCGGTCAATGGGGCCATAAACTCTTTGGCCTACGGCATATGTGGTTATTCGGATCTACTCCACTTCCACGGCATCATCGCCATTGACAGAATATCGCTTACTAGATATGGGCCGCTAATTTATAGCTAGGGAATACGGGATCTAGGCCGAGGAGGGTCGTAAGTAGAGTCGATTGCCAATTCCATTACCCACCATATGACCTTATCCTCGGGGAGATACACGAAACCTACCCGAGTCCATTTTCCTACGTATTCCACAACCCGTGGATCGAATCACGCTGGAGACTGGAAGTATTGATTGGAGCCTTAGTACGTCATCGCAGATTGATCTATCTCCACCGCGAGTTGATTGAAGGTCCTTCTTTGCTTTTAGATTCACAAATTCCCACTGAAGTATGTATTGAAGACATTAGATTTTCTAGCTAATATATACGTATCCCACGCATATTCCATCCCGACTGTCCTTCACGCACGACTTGGGAGAGTCGGTGCACGCGAAGAATTTCCCATAGATTCCCACAGCTCACTGGCTACTCTCTCAGACGTACTGATTCCTAAGTCCAACATTGATATTGGAATCTTTAAGGAGTAGTTGATGTATCCGATGGAAGGGATTTCTTAAAGAAATGATCCTTAGCTCCCATACTGGAAAGGATGTCTTGATTATTCTGAAATTGGATGTAATATTAATGGTGGGTGAATTCTTACTCGATCATTTCTGGCTAAATGAGAGGAAGTTGTTTTAATGTTTATGGCTGGATTGATAAGTTAAAGCTTTGTAAGGAAATAGCATTGACTAAAAGTTAAAATTAGGCATGAATCTGATACAATGTCATCCTTAATAAGCATAGGATTTTCGGGAGTCAGTGGGTATCGACGATTTGGAGTTCAGGTGATATGTATGGATGTAGTAGGTTTGGATGGAGTTTGGGCCATGTGCTCTCGCAACCTAAGCCACTTATTTCTCATAAGTTTTAAGGGATATTTGGACAAGTCGATTCCTTGTATTCCTGTAATACGTAATGACCAAGGCCAAAACTCTTTTCCATGCCACGATGAAGGTTAGAATAAATATAAGTTAAAACATGGATTGGTGCAGTGTGATTTGAAGTCTAATGCTGAAAGGCATCAAGATATATGATATAGATTGATAAAAATGAGATGAATAATGATCAAAGTCCCCCATAGACAAAGGGTTTTTTTAAGTGTCTTTGAGCCCATACAAGAGATAATATCTCTACTTTATGCCTGCTATGTGGAGTCTGCTTATCGGGGGTGACCACGCAAATGCTTAGGCGATGAAGGATGGAGTCGAGGCATGAGAAGGTGATCACACTGCCCCAATGAGTGCATCAGTACAAGCAGCGTCACTATGGGAGGGAATTATTTGGTAGTTTGGAGGGTAGGGATGGACATAGTGGTATATACTTTATTAGATGATTAAGATGTAGATTTAGATACTGAAGTAATGCTCGTTTGGGTGATTTTTCATATAACAATCGATGAAAGGATTTGGATCTGCATAGGAATTTAGTGAATTTTTTACCTTATCACGTTCATGTTTGAGACAGTCATGGTATGGTAGAAGGAGACACACCACATAGTGTGTATCCGAGGACATCCCCTAACGACGTATTATGATGGAACTCTTCATACATAATCTGGAAAGAGTTCCTGTAATGAGCCTTAGTCTCGGCTTTTTAAATGTTAGGATAACGCTGATGCTAATGTGGGTGTGATAGGTATCATTAAAGGATGCGTAAATTGGGAGTGGGGTTTCGGCAGCATGAGGATAGTTTGAGTTAAGCGAAGAAATGGATGATATAATATTGATGAATTATGTACCCCATTGATCATGACCCTTCTAATAAGGAAATCATTGTGTAGACTTTTTTGTAGTTTGATCGATTCTTTATTATTCTTAATACTTCACCACTAATTATTCTTCCCTTGCCATTAGATGACATTCCCTCGTCGATTAGATCTATCGGCAATCTCCCTCTTACGACACTTTGCCGGGTAAGTATTTCATCATATAAACTAATTCAAATAGGTTATAATAACCTCTTCTTGTTCATGTCTCTTCTTTATCACACACTAATAGCTCCCCATAAGTGTCGATCAACTTCGTTAGACTCGATTAAGTCTTTGTGGAAACCTAATTTCTCTCTCTTAAATAGGATTAATTATCCTCTAAACATGGTTAATTAAATATTAGCCATAGTCCCGATCTCTTCTAAACACTGAAGTAGTCTCAGCTGACTTACTTTAAAATTGCTTTGCGAATTTTTCATTTGTGTCCCATGTCGCTTCGAATCTCCCACTTCTCCCAAGAGAAAACTACAAATAGGTCTAGACTTCGCCTCATTTCCTAAGAATTCTCTCTTCCTAACACAAGTATAGTATTTTGGTTTTAGGCTTTTAGATCAGTAGTTGTTTTCTTCCATCGATTTCATTATCATCTTACTTTTGTATTTTATAAGACGTGAAATATGGAGAACATGGTTAACCAGCAGTGCTTTGAAGCCATTAATAGTGAGATCTCTTTCTCTTACAAGCACTGGCCCCAGATGTTAAATTTGAATCCTCTTAGGTTCATTATTTCCAAGCTTTGAAGAATAGAGGTTAGTTTCATTTGCTTAGTTTGCTTGTTTACTTAAAATTGTGCATCTGAAAAGAAGAGGCTTCCCTTGCTCATTTCTGCTCAGGATGGTCCATTGATCGAAACATTAAGCCTTTGGGGTTAGAGATTCTGCCTGTGTGT
>CM031244.1:488679008-488776449 GCA_018340775.1 Taxus wallichiana var. yunnanensis | reverse complement strand
TTGTGCGGTGTTCAAAATGTGTTGAAATATGTGGTTAATGGTGTAATAGATAGAATGTGTGATGAGTTTAATTGACATGTTGATAGATGGATGATGCGATGTTTTGTTTGTTTGTATGCGTATATATGAATGTCGAGTTATGTGATGAATTGGTGGTTTGTGACATTGTCATACATGTAATCGATGAGTTGGATCCAAATGATGTATAGATTGATAGTTTCTTGATATCCGTAGTTGATGGTTTGTGTATTTGTGTAAAATAAATGATATTTAATGAAAATGTAATGTTATATGTGGTGGATGAACAAAATGTGGTAAATTGTGTGGTTTATGCAGAAAAGAGGCGGGCACGACAAAAATTTAGGTGAGAAATGAAGAAAAGAACGTTGTTAAGAAAAGATAGGTGTGTAACCGATATCGGTATCTAATAGACCAATATCGGTTAAGTAACCGATACCGTTATTTAGGTATGAGCTTTTCTAAAAATAGAAAAGCTAGGGTGGCAACTTAAGTTTTAATTTTAGAGCCATGCAAGAGGTTAAATACGCGAACGCGACGCTTTTGACGACCGAGACAGGTATTTACATGAGAGATTTGGGTGAGAAGGAGAAAAGAGACAAGGAAAGTAAATGTGATCCGAGGTTCAGAAGGCAGAAAGACAAAGTTGAAAAGGGTGGTGATCATGGCAGAACGAGGAGAAGCATCCAGCAGGCAAGGACATGAGGGAAGACAAGGGCCACCTCAAGCTGCTGCAACCCAAGAGGTATTGTTTTGTTTGTGATTTGACTACGGCATGTTTCGTGAATAAGATGGGAGAGTAGGTGGGTAGATATGAGAAAGAAAACATGATAACAAGGGTTGCAGGTGAGGTAAGTGTTACAGGGTAGGCAATCGTGGGTTCCAGTATGTTTGTATGTATAAAAACGAATAAACGAGCAAATTATTGTCGTAGGTGGTTGTTTTTAGGGAAGGTGTATAAAATCGACAAAGGACCGGTAAATGATTAGGGAGAACCGGTATCGGTTATTCAACCGATATCGGTTATGTATAACCGTACAAGCATCGGAGAAATTTCCGAATGTTTGAAAAAGACCCTAATGGATTAAATGGTTGTTTGTTGTTTTGGTGTATGCAGCAGAGGCGTGGTTTGAGGATGAATGATAGTGTGCAGCCATTGCCGCTTGTCGCTAATCCGAGCGGATGTAACACCAAATGAATGGACATTGATAAATCGCTTGGGGTTAAGTGGAACCGCTTATTATTCACGAATCGCACGTAACCATGGTATGTTACAAAGCGTTGATTGAAAGATGGAATCTCGAGACAAATACCTTCTATCCGCCAACAGGAAATGACAAGAATATCGAAGATGTGTTTCGGATTTTGAGACTCCCTATTATAGGAGAACCAAGATATCGTGCACTACCTAAACATGCGGCACGGGAGCGATAACAATGATTTGGTCCATACGCACGAGATTTGACACAGCGAGGTTTATCGTTTACATATGGGGTAATGTATGCAGCACACCCTGAGGAGACAAGGTTAGCAGTGATATTAATGATAGCAGTAGGGTATTATGCATTACCGAGGGCGGAAGGGGGAAGATTTCCAAAGGCATTGATGTGTGTTATCTGGGAGATGGTAGAAAGGAACGTGACTTTTGCATGGGCACCTGCATATTTGGCGGAGCTATACAGGGGTTTATGGGCTTGTAGGCGAAATCACAGGACAACGTTGGATTGCTCATACTTATTACACTGTTGGGCCTATGAGCACATTGTTTGTGTGCGACCAATAGGCCGATCCATCCAGGCAGGAGAGACCGGAGTACAGAGGTTGGGATTCCGACGATGGTCCGCATGCAACAAGAGGCAAGATCTCAAAGCCGTGCCGGGTGACATTGAGTATTACAGGTGTATGGGAGAGGTCGACGGTCATGGATATCTGGCTGAGGCCCTACGGAACTATATGGTAACCGAGAACATAGCTGAGGAGTTGAGAGGTGTAGAGCGATTGAGGTGGATCGCGGGCACAGGCCAGGTGAATATGAGAGGATTCCTATAGATCGCGTGCGGCGACAATTTGGATTTGTGCAGGATATACCCATGGCTTATAGACCATATATGAGGATCGACGCCGAGGCAGCATTCTCACCTCCCCGGCCAACACCTCCAGAAGGGCCTGAAGAGGTAGCAGCCGATCGCAGGGTAATGGATGCGGGAACGACAGAGGCCTATAGATTATGGTGGGTAGCAGAACGGCGAGGTGTGCGTGAGCGCCCTGACATAGAGGTGATTATAGCAGAGAGGGATCGTCTGCAGCGTTTGGTTCAGCAGCTCCAAACGCAGGTGAATGAGACAAGGGGATTGTTAGTGGTTGCAGAGTCACGGGGGGAGACTAGAGGCTGAAGTCCTCCATGCGAGCGGGCGTATTCATATGTTACAGGAGAGATTGGCAGATCAGTGGGCGGTACCAATAGCCGTGGTACCTTTGAGGACAGAGAGGCCCGGCGAGAGGGGTCGACGATCACGATCATCACCTAGGTCGGGATGAGGCGTGAGGGTCTAAATAAATGTTAGCAAGGTATGAGGATAAATAAGAGTACCGACCTGCGTGTCGATGATATAGAAGATGTATTTGTTAATCATCTAAATAAAACGAGATATGTATGTTGATTTGCGTTATAATAATAAGAATGTTGTCGTTTTGACTTTCGGTGTTTTGAAAAAGGATCAAAGAGGAATGTGATTAAATAGAAATACACCAAAATATTTATATTTACCACACATGATAGGTTATGGTAGGGGATGGTCGAGCTAACCTTGGGAGACCCCATGTCTCCGAAGTGCTGCCTACATAGCCCATTGCACAAAGCAAGGAAGGGCCTCAGACCGATGTAGTTCTCCCTTAGGATCAGGGAGGGGTGAATTTTAGGCAATTTGGTATGGTTTAGGCAATTTGTCGTTTGGTAAAAATTTGATGTTGGTAGGGTAATGTTGTTGGTGCTGGTAGGATAATGTTGTTGGTGTAGGTATAGGTAAAGCAAAGGTTAAGCATACCCAAGTAGAGGGAATAGTGTCCCGATTAAGATCAACACACAATTCTAGATGCGAGGCAAAGCGAAAAGAGTGCTCCGTAGGTGAAAAGAGCTAAACAAACCACACAACGTAGAACGAGCCTCGAAGCCCTAAGTGCCGTGTATGACGAGAAGTCCATAGTTGAAAAGAGTCAGATGATCACAATATATCAAAGGTACGTTACGTCCCGAGTCAAAACAAATGGTGAGGTGATGTGGGTGATATAGCCGAGGTACAAAGAACTTGTTACAACGAAAGAGAACCTACCCTAAATAGACAAGTCCATGACCCAAAAAGTTCTTTTTATGAGGCTTTTATTTTATCAATGTAGACTCGATCGATGCGGGAAGTCTACAAGGGATATTGATTGTTTTATTCTTGAGGTCTTCACGAAGCCGATCAATGCGAGAAGCTTCGATAAAGGCCGACTGTGTATAGCCGTCCTTCTGGGGAGCAAACATTTATAGTAGCAGAGATGATTTTAGTGCATAGCTGTCCTTCAGGGAGCAAATTTATAAGAGTTAAAGAATAGTTTGGCATATAGCCGTCCTTCGAGGGAGCAAATATTTAATTTTAGATGACTAGATGTTCTTTTCATGTGAAGCATCTAGTTTAGTAGGAAGTTTGACTCAAGAAAATCCCATAAGAATACGGCTTATTTTAATACTTTGAAGTCATGGACTAGACTAAAAAGGGGAAGGCATTATCAAGGGGAGGTGCGAAGTGATTTCGATTTTATTTAGAGATATAGAAAACAAAGTGTATGTAGTGGTAAATGAGCTCAAGGGACGAGCAGTAGGTAGATAAGAAGTGATATAACACTAGATTCAACAGTAGAATGGGCGAAGATGTAAGGCATTAAGGGGTTCCGGCTCAGGTTTACCATTAAGTGAAGCTAAACGATAAGTGCCTGATCCATAGGTGTGAGTGATTATATAAGGCCCAATCCAATTGGGAGCAAATTTTCCACGTTTGCTCTTTTCTAGTTTGGTGACATGTTGATTCTCTTTGAGGACAAGATCACCAACCTTAAAGGTACGCTCATGAAGTCGCTTATCATAAGCACGCTTGATGCGTTTTTGATAGATTTGAAGGTGATCGAGAGCTGTAAGACGTCGTTCGTCAAGAAGCTCCAATTGGGCTAACCGCTCTTGGCGGAAATCATCGCAGAGAATATCCTCAAGAGATATTCTAAGGAGGGTATTTGTATTTCGAGAGGCAAAACAGCCTCTGCACCATATACCAAAGAAAAAGGTGTGGCATTAGTAGAGGTACGAATGCTAGTACGATAAGCCCAAAGGGCAAAGGGGATGTGATCGTGCCAATTTCTTCCAGATTCATTGACAACTTTCATGAGGATTTTGGTTAGAGTTTTATTAGAAGATTCAGCTCACTCATTGGCCTCATGGATAAGTAAGGCGATGAGAAACTAAGTTTGATACCAAAGTTGTCACAAAGGTTTTGTAACAACTTGTTTTTGAAAGATTTACCATTATCCGTTATTAGCGATGAGGAATACCAAAACGATGATAATGTGATGGTTAATGAATTCGACAATTTTTTTCTTTTTTGATTGAAATGAGTGGGATGGCCTCCACCCATTTTGTGTAATATTCTGGTCGCATGTGATTATCCAACGGTGACGTTGTGAAGAGGTCGGGTGAATCTCACCAATAAGGTCTAAACCCCATCAGTGAGAAAGGCCAAAGATCACGAGCGACTTCAGAAGCGGTGGCTAGGAGTATGTTGAAGATTGGCATGTTGTTGACACATGACACAAATACTTAACATATTCGTAGCAAGTCATTATCGAGAGTAGGCCAATAATAACCTAGGCGAAGGATTCGCTTAGCCACGGCAAGGCCACTAAAATGTCCACCACAAATCCCATCGTGTACTTTGCTGGATGGTATAGGTGACCTCTCGCGCTGCTGGTTAGACAAATGAAGGAGGATGCCATCAAAGCCACGTTTATAGAGGAGTCCTCCCATGACAACATAACGCCAAACACTTTTAAGAAAAGCACGTTTTCCGCTTACTAGTAAGGTCGTGAGAACCGAGATTGTAAGGTAGTCGTGAAATTGGTGGTACCAAGTATCCTGCGAATTAGTAGACACGATTTATCATGCAAACTACCGGGGTTGAATAGATGGTGCAAAAAGTCACTGGACCACAACGAATAATTCGAGTCAACAGGTGCGCGGGAATCATGCGAGGCTAAGCAAGCCATAGTATCCGCAAATTTGTTAGTGGAGCGGGAATGGTTTGATAGAATAGTGAGTAAATAAGGTTAGAAGTGATTCCACGTGGTGTTTGTACTTCTGGTTCCTCGCTTTTACATCGGTAGATGCCCATAACTTGATTGACTACCAATCGAGAGTCACCAAAGATATTGATAGATTTAATGCCTAAGTGTATCGCAACTCTGAGACCTGCAACAAGGGCCTCGTATTCCGCCGTATTATTAGTGCAGGGAAATCAAGCCGGAATGAAAGAGGCATAGGTTCAGCCAAGAGGGATGAGAACAACGCCGGCTCCTCCGCCGCCGCTACGCACTTAGATCCATCAAGAAGAGGGTCATTTGATACGACTCTTCTCCGAGCGAAAGAGTGGCGATGAGTTCGTCTGGGAAGGTAAAATTGGTAAATTGTTCCCTGCAGAGGGGCCTCCGCAAGTCGTCTCTCGCAAGAGTTTGTCCTTTGATTGATTTCTCGTGTATAAACTCAAGGTCAAGGTCGGCGAGGAGCATGAGCCATCGAGCGATGCGTTGGTTTAGGTGTGGTTTGGCGTATATATAATGAATGGGGTCCGTGTTGGTGATGACGAAAGTTTTGTGATTCAGAGGTAATGTCGAGTTTGGTGGCGACGAATGATAGGGCTGTGCACAATTTTTCTACATGTGTATACCTAGTCTCGTAATCCACGAGGGTACGACTTATATAATAAACGGCCTGCTTCTCGGCGTGCCGAGTCTCGATGTGCGAGCATAGCTCCTATAAGATGGTCATGGGGCGGAAAGATAAAGGTAGAAAGGGCGGTCGTCCCGGGGTGGGATAAGCACGGTGGCTGCAAGAGATACGCTTTGAGAGCTTCAAGGCTTGGTGACACTCCTCACCCATCAAAGGCAACGCCCTTTTTAGAAGGTGATGAAAAGGGTGACATCGATCCGAGAGTCGTGAGATGAAACGCCGGATGGATTGAAGTTTACCCCGCAAACTACGCAATTGTTTGAGGTTTTGGGTGGGGGCATTTCTAGGATAGCTTTTACTTTAGATGGATCGACCTCAATGCCACGCAAAGAGACGATAAAGCCAAGAAGTTTTCCGAAAGAACACCAAAGACACATTTCTTCGGTTGAAGGCGGACTGAATATTGTAACAAAGCATCAAAATAATGGTTAAAACATCGAGATGTTCACTACGATGTTTAGACTTGCCGAGAAGATCGCCGACATAGTCTTCAAGGATAGTGTGCATAATGTCATGAAAATGTAGGTCATAGCCCGCCCGATAGGTAAAGACCAAAGATTCTTAAGGCCAAATGGCATGACACGATAATGTATGTAAGGTTCCCAAGGAGTTATGAAGGCAGCTTTGTGTTGATCGGCAGGCAACCAAAATTTGGTCAGATCCTGAAAAGCCATCCATGAGAGAAAGCATTTCATGGCTCGCAGTGAGATCAACAAGTTGATCAATACTGGGAGGGGGAAGTCATCCTTAGGGCAAGCGAGGTTAAGATCCCGGAAATCTGCGGCATATCCGAAGTCCCCCCGCACTTTCGTGACAGTGCACGATGTTAGAAATCCATCGAGGATAGTCAATAGGCAAGAATGAAGGAAACAGAAGGAGTCGCTGAGCTCCTTTTGACCAAGAGAGCAATGCGTGGATGCATTTTTCTCAATTTCTCGCTTTGACTGGTTTGGAATCGGGTTTAGGTGATGTTATGGACGGCAATGGTAGGATCAATCCTGGCATGTCGCCGTAAGACCATGCGAAAGCTTGGTCATGAGCACGAGAAAGGTAGTAAAGGCGGCTTGTTCTCGATGTGTTAAGGGATTGTCCAATCTTCACTATGTGAGGATCTTCCTCCGTGTGGATGTTGATTTCTATAGTAGATCTGCTCAAAGATAGTTTGGGTTTCAGATGGTAAGGCGCGTTGAATATAAGAATCATCCGCGCCTGTAAGTGAGGATGGAGTCGTCATCCTGGCATTCAACAACATTAATCAAAGGCGAATCCTCTTCGATCATGTCTGGATACAGAAGGGGAAGAGAAGATGGGTCCTCATTATCGCGTTGATAAGTGAGAGGACCTATGAAGATAGCATTTATGAAAAAAAAGTTAGGAGGGATAGATTCAGTGGTCCATCGATTCTCGTGGGAGATGATGGCAAAGTGGGTGATGATGGTTCGGTAGGAGCGACGCCTTCCTCTTCCAGGATACAACTGACAGGAGGTGTCTCCTGTGTAGGTGTTTCGGAAAAACCGAGACCACTTCGATCATTATGTTTGCGTGTGGTCACGGGAATGAGTGTATGTCGGCCTTGTTCAGAAGGCCAAAACCAAAGCCTTCCACGCACAAAATGAGTCAAGAAGGTGAGAGGCTAAACGATTTTGTCAAGTATTGAAAATCGGATCGAAGGGAACCACCCAAGAGGAGGTTCAGGGTAATGGAGGATGCGCCAACACCCCCATACGTTAGGTTAGTGCGGCAATGGGGTGGTCCGTAAGAGATTACCTCCCCACGCGACGGCCGTAGGTGGGATGCGCATGTAATTGTCCGTACTCTGCGCGGGTAGGGAAAGAACTAACGTTATATAGGCGGTACTTCAAAGCGTGAGGCGATGAAAACATCTACTAAGGGGCCTGAGGTTGGGATGTTAGCATGCGGAAGAGAAGTGGTTTGTGCGACGGTGGTTTCATCACCAGGCGTAGGTGCAATGAGGTGGATGGTTGAGGTACATTCAAGAGGATGGTCAGGTTGAATGTATGGGTGTCTTAATTGGTATAAGCACATCGCTTTGGGCGGTATAACATATCGCAAGTTTTGAAGGGGGAGGATCAGCTTTTACAAGGTAGGACTTCCCTCGTACTCAAATTTTATGCATCGATGTAATGTTGAGGGAACGCATCCCATGGCTCGGATCCAAGGACGACCCAAAGAATATATTATATCGGAACTCTCCTTCAAGGACATAGAAGAGTTCGGGTAAAGTACGTGGGCCTACGCGAATGTTGAGGATCACGGTGCCTAAGGTAGAAGTAATAGCGCCATTGAATGATCGCAACATGATGGGGTCGGCACACATGCAACTAGAAGGGATGTTCATTTGTTGGAAGGCTTTCAAGAGATGATGTTTAGGCTAGCGCCTGGCAATCAATCATAACCCGACGTACTCAATGTCTCGACGTAAGCGAAATGAAAAGGGCAGTGGTCGTGGTCTTCTCGCACCAAAGTCGATAATTTCATCTTCCGAGAAACTAACTCGCAGCTGCTTGTTGTTTTGAGACGTAAGTGGTGGGGAGATGGATTGTTTGGTGAGAGAGGAAACGTGATCGGGTGTTAGAATGGAGGCCACGGGCGGTGGTTTCGTTGGGTAAAACCTCTATCCTCAAGGATCTCAACGAGAGCTTGTCGATGAGATTCAAGTCCGAATGAGATCATATAGTGTCATTTTTACTGGGTGATCGATGAAGCCGCTTGATCATGGTTCGGTGGGCAACTCCATTAGAGACGGATAGGCGGGTCCGCGAATAACCACTTTAGGTGGTGGTGTAATCGGATGGTCAAGGAGAAAGAGATGCCGCAGTGTGTTTTCTTTCGCTTTCCCATTGTTTTTCTGTCCTCGAGTAGCGACACTAATCATATTAATCTCGTAGATCTGAGATGAGGAAGATGGTTGGGATAATTCATGGTCTTCAAGAGGTGGGGTTGTAATAATGATAGATCTTGGTGAGGCGGGGATAGATGATATAGTAGAGGGAATTGACGCTAGAGGTCTTTCCCTTCGTAAGTTGTCTTTCTTAATCTTTCTATCCGGGAGAGGTGACTGACGAAGGATGGTTTTTAGAGCTTTGCATCCCTCCACATCATGTCCTGGTGTGCGGTGATAAGCGCAGATTTTAGACTCATCGTAACCCATAGGTCGGGGTTTAGACGGGTCATAAGGTCTAAGTGGAGGTAGGGAAATGGTCGCATTCTCCACCAACATAGCAAGGATTTTGGCGTAAGATCCTTCGAGGGGGTCAAAATCGGATGAAGGTATTATTGTCAGGCGGGTTTTGCAATGTTTGGGCGTGGTTGGTTCGTGATGTGGTGGTGGTTTAGCCGAGGGGTGTCCGACACATGTTTTTCACTAAACGTGGTTTCTTGACACGTGTTACGCTCAAATGGTTGATGATGAGGTTACGATGATAGCGTGGTAGCGGGAAACAACCACGAGAAAGGGGAGTGACAAAAAATAAATCCTTTGATGATGGGATTGGTTTAGGGTTGATAGTGGACCGGATACGCTGGGTAACGATGTTGTGATACCCTTTGATCTCTCGATAGGTGTAGAAGGCGAGGTCGCTTTTGCAGAAAACAAAGGAGGTATGATATATTGGTGTAATGTGGAGGGATGAGGTCCCAATATGGAAGGTGGGTGTGACGATGAGGGTTTTAATTGTGATAGAGACCCGGATTGCGTCGCTCCTCTAGGTGGCGGAACGGATTTATTTTTGATAGATCGAGTCGCTTAGGCGGGTGTGTTAGATCGGGCATCGGTGAGGTCCCAAGCGTAGGGAAGATCTCGTTAAGTTGATAGAAGTGGACGGGGCATTTGGTAGAGGTGAGGGGGTGAAGGCGAGAACAGGGGCATTTTAAGCTTCGTAAGCACTTCGGGTAGATGGTGGAGACATCAGATCACCATTTGCATTTGAGTAGAAAAAGGGGTACTCAAACGCTCCCATAGGGCCTCGCTCTATCTTCTCGTGGAATGACAAATCTGTGTGATTTGTAATTTTGGTACGGAAGAAAGGTGGGTTGTAATTCCACCCACCGTGGGGAGTGATACAGGGGGTAGATGAGGCACCGTATCAATAGATGTTAAGAGGTCGACCGGTCGTTGAAAAGATTTAGGTGATGAGGGACTAATAGGCGTATGGGCATGTTGAGAGGGTCTGTCACGGCTAAAGAATTTAGTGATGTCGGTGCAAGAGATTTCTCGCCTAAGGATGTCAAAGGGAGTGGCGACCTTCCTCTTGTGCGGCAAGAGTGGTAGAAGGAGACGCCCTGGGAAATGATAAATTAGACAACATCCGCCGCAATCTTGTAGGGATGTGGTGTAAGAAGACTCATTGATGGGAAGGGAAGCCAGCGCTTAACTCTTCTATGGTAAAGGAACGATTTCGCTTTGGCTTGATGGTGGTAAAGGAGGTTCGGCCCCGTGTTAGTGAAGAGGCTTGATTCAAAATTTTCTCGATAGAGGCTTTTGGTCGGGTATCGAATACGCATGGATCTCATGAACACTCTCCTCGCTAAGATATCCCGGTTGACGCATCGTTGACGAGTGATTCGGGAATGGCTTGTTGAAAATTTTCAAATTTCGGTTAGCAGGGGCGTTAGGATTATCGAGGGCTATATCCCCCGCATCAACCATTTCCTGCACTATGTTTTTCAACATCTTGCAGTTTTCATGACTGTGTCCCTTCACGCGGTGGAAGTTACAAAAGTCATTTTCTTTGTACCAGGAGGGTATGGCGCGAGTGGAATCAAACCCAGAATGAGGTTTAACAGGAGGTAAGGTAATGGCTCCTGCTTTTAGCAATTTTTCCAAGATGACACCATAGGTTTCTCCCAAGGGAGTGTAGTTGATGGGTTCGGCTTTGTATTTATAGGTGGTTTTTGGTGGAGTATTGGACGGTGGTTGGGATTTGACCATCACCGCGTGGACAGCTCCTTTTGATTTAGAAGAGGTGGACGCGTGAGGAGTGGTGGTATTTGGTTTATTGGTAGAATCAGGAGTTCGGAAAGTGGAGTTCTTGTTGCGCAACCGCAATTTCTCTTCCTCTAAGGCTCGAATTTCTAATTTTCGAGCCATAGTAAAGGCCTCGCGAATGTACGGAAAGTTTGGATTTGGAGGGTAGGGGAGATGAAGCTTAGCAAGCAGCCCGCGTAAAGAGTTCGATAAGTTCTGGCTTGAGGCAAGGCATACGTAAGTTGGTCGATAAGGCCCCGCCATCGTCCAACGAAATCATGATAGATTCGTCCTCAAATTGTCGGATGGCATAAAGGTCGGTGATAGATACTTTCTTAGCAATGTTAATGGAGAAATGATCCAAGAAAGATTGGGCTAGTTGGTTAAAAGAGAAGATCGAGTGTCAAGTTAAAGCACCGTACCACTCTGGCGGTCCCGATAAGGACATAGGGAAGGTGCGAGTAACAAGGCGGCCATTATGGGCAATCAAATAACAAGCATGTCTAAATGATCGCAAGTGTTGTTGAGGATCCTCTTTACTATTAAAACGAGTAAATTTCGGCAACTCCCATTGAGGAGGATATGAATGAAGGGGGACAGAAGGGTGAATGGGCTCCCGACAAACTTGTTCGTATGTCAAGGCGCTACGACTTCCCGAAACCGAAGCCTCCAAATTTTGCATTTTGTCCATCATTTGTTTGATGAAATCAGTGGTTGGATGAGATGATGGTGCACCAGAATAGGGATGTCCCATATAAGGTGTTGAGGTTACTGGATACGTGTATGGGAATGAAAAGGTAGGCGGAGCTTGAGAAGGAAAGCTCGTGTGGATAGGTGGCAGAGAGCAAGTCATGAATGGAGCAACATGCAAAAGAGATGAGGTAGGGGCAGTTGGTGGTAACGAAACGTGGGGTCCAAGATTAACAAAAGGAAAGCTAATCGGGGTCGTATGAACCTCTGCAGCTGTCGGATTGGGAGACGGGGCTAGAGATGCAGGAAGCAAGGCGGTATTATCAGGAGGAGTGGGAGCTAAATGAGCAGCTATACTGATAGGCATACCTACAAGGAGCTGACCATCAGGTGTACGGTCAGGGGTATGAGACAAATAGTATTATGAAAATACTGGAATTAGCATCCAGAAACTTGGCAAAGTCCTTATCTCCCACAGGAATTTTTGGAACCTCACTGGTATCAGTAGGATTCCCCATAGAAGGTGAAGGGGGTGATTCAGGCAAAGAAACAGAGCAAGCGTGTGAAACCATGGCGGCGGCTTGTTTTCGAGTGATAACAACCATGGACAAAGCAGTTCACGGTAAAGTTTCAATCTATCAAGAACAAAAACAACCCTGCAATGATGAATTTGGCAAGTCACGCTTTGTTTGTCGTAATGATGGAGACAAGAATCGATATCGGTTTACTAACCGCCGCCGGTCACAGGGGAAACGACGCCGGTCCCTTAACCGATGCCGTGTCAAAAATCTAGGATAAGAAGATACAAAGGGCTGCTAATTTGATTTTTAGCAACGCTTGAGTATATTTATCAACTTATTGATCACAAAAGACAGAGTATGACAGAGAAAACAATAACAAACAAGCAAGATGCACACGCAAAATCCAGAGAGATTAACCTTAGGGTTAATTTTAATTATTGTGGGCTTATGCCTTTAGACGTAGAATGATGTCGAATCCTAAACAAGAGACTTAGGGGAAATGTCAAGTTGTTTTGGCTTATAAGGTTACTCAATCTAAGCGGAGGAATACCGCGAAAAAGGGGATGTTTGAGTGTTGTGTTAATTGTGAAGTGATTCGGTATGTGTTGTGCAAAGAATGTAAGATTAATTTCCGTCAATACCGTGGATATCACCCCCACGTGTACGACTAATTCATTACTTAATCTATGTTCACTAGAATTGAAAAACAACAAAGCAGAATGCAATGCATGTGTTTTAAAACCCAAATCGAAAGTGATATTCGATGAAGCAAAAGAGATGACTTTTACTAATGCAAGATGCAAAAACAAAGCAAGTTCTTTTACCAGAATAATAAAATACCTTGTGAATATCTCTAGAAGAAGAAAACAGCAAGTATGCTCCCTATATGAAAGCAAGCAAGAAATAAAGATAAACCCAAAATGGGTCCCACCTAAGTACAAAATGTTTCACTCGGAAATGCTTCATTCCTTTTAGAAACAGATAAGGTTAGGGTTAGGAGGAATACCTGTAGAATGTCGAGATGATGTGCGCGTACCGTAGAGAAAGATCAAAGTTGATCATGGAGAACCCCTTTTGTCCGGGAAGGACTACTCGCAAATAAGAACACAAGACCACAAGATTTGATTAAACAATAAATGAGGAAACTCGCCTGGGGCCCAGAAAATGTAAAACTTCCTTTCGAAGGTGGTCGGCTTCGCTAACGTGAATTAACACAAAAGACCAGAAATATCAATTAATTGCTTGGCAATGAACCGGGTAGGGAAAGGCTGCTTTTCCTGGTTTTTGATCAAAGGAACCGATGCCGGTTACCTATAACCGATGCCGGTTACATCGATAACCGATACCGGTGGGTTTGTAGGATCTTCTCGGGCTGGTTGTGGTGTTTGTAATGGCTGGTTTTTGGATAGTATTAGGAAATGGGATGGTTAGAAGCAAAAGAATGACAAGCTTAGAGGCAATGGTACGCTGATAATGGATTTAGAAACGGATTTGGGAGGATCAGTAATTCCAAAAGCATAAGAAATGTTATAATGGAGGACATGCAAGATGTAACTTACTAGTTTTTACGAAGGTGCAAGTTGATCTCCTTTCTCAGCCGTAAACACGCCTAGTATTTTCACTGCCTCTCGCTTGGTCAAGTGAAGATCCTGACTCTGCTCCTCGCCGCAATGCCTCTCGCTGATCCGTAAATCCTTCGACCGATCTCCAAAATGAAATTCCGATCCGTTGTTTTGCTTGGGGAGCCCATTTACAGGGAACCGATGGCGGTTGCGTGAACCGACGGCGGTCGAGTAGAACCGCATCGGTTAGGAAAAAGTAGGTTATTTTTAGTAAAATAGCCCACCTTCCCTCGCTTTTCTCCCGAGGATCGGTTGGGGCTTGGTCAAGTGGCTAGAAGGTCGGCTTTGGGTGCGAGTAAGGAGGCATTAGTTATGGATGTGAGTCTGTAGACCAAGTCATGGGTCCTAATTAGGTTAGTTTAGGTTAGGGCTAGGTCATGGTGAGGTGGCCAAGTGAGGTGGCGGGTAAGGCGATGTGGATTTATCAATTATGAGGTAATTAATAAATAATTGTGTAAGGTTTAGGTAATGAGGTTAGGTTGTTGGGCAAATGAGGTTTTAAGGCAGACGGGATAAGTGCGGGTGTGATTGGTACGGTAGGGGTATGAGGTCGATGAGTTTGTTTCTTTGGTTTAGGTGTTGGGGTAGGTGTGGTATTGACATTGGAGGACGTAGATAAATCTAGTTTAATAGGTGGATGAGTAAGGCTAGTGGTCGGGTGACCCCTAAAATGGTAATAGGTTTAGTGGAGGTAAATGTTGTGGGTATGGGTTTGGGTTTAGGCATAGGTCGGGTTATGGGTAAGGGTGTGGTGTGAGTGCTTAATAGATATCGTGGAAGGGGTTGCGACAGTAGTGGTTGTATGTGGTTTGATGGGTGGAAATGTGTTTGGGTAGATAGTGGAGGTGTCATCGAGGGATCTCTGCATTTGTGTTGAGACAGGGAGTAAGAGGTGCCCCCATAATAAATCCCTATCCACATAATCCAAGTGATTGGCCAAACATGAGAATGGCACGTTTGTGGGTGGAGTTGGTGAGGACCTAATGGGAATTCCCGTAAAATGCATCTTAGAGATGGGGAATCGGCCAACTTCAACTTCCGTGGGTAAGAGAGCTGAAAGTAGGTCTGTTGGATGTTGGGTAGCTGATGGAGAATGCTCGCCAAGAGGTAAAGGTATCTCCACTAGGTCTATGATGGGTGGAAGGGATGATGGGAGTTCCTCTATGAGTGGAGGAATGGATAGGTGCTCCTCTGTGGGTGGAGGAGGTAATGGGTGCTCCTCTGCGGGGAGAGAAGATAATAGGTACTCCTCTGTGGGTGGAGGAGGTAATGGGTACTCCTATGCGGGTGGAGGAGGTAATGGGAGATCCTCATGGGTGGAGGAGGTACGATAGGTAAATATTCTCTAAGTGGAGAAGCTAGGGGTGAGATGGGCTCAATGTTAGCAGAAGACTCCTCCGTAGGTGATGTAGGAGATGAAGGGTGTTCTTCTATTGGTGAAGGAACAGTGACGGTTGGTTCAGATGTGGAAGGAGGATTTCGGGCTAGGATTTCCTCTATGGAAGGGATGTGAGGTAATCGAGAGGTGACATCTGTGTACCTCATTAAAGATTGCGTGAACTTCATGGGTATGGGTATCGTGAGTGGATGTCTCACCCTGTTTGATTAGATGAAGGGGCATGATTGGGAAATGGTTTTTTAAAGATTTGTAGATTTTGGTTGGCGGTGGTGTTGGGATTATCCACACCAACTCGCCTTTCTCAAGCATTTCTTGGACAATATTCTTAAAAGTAATGCGAGTTTCTCGTCACTATGACCCTTCACTCGGTGATAGTTACGTAAAATCTTGTTCCTTATACCACGCGGGCATGGGGCGAGCAAGGTCAAAACCAAAGTGTGTGGTTTTATGGGTGGAAGGGTGATGGCGCCACTTTGATAAGATTTTCTAAGACGAAAGAGTAAGGTTCCCAATTGGGGTATATTTTCGCTTGCTCTTATCTGAATCAAAAATCCTGAATGGGTGATAGATTAGATGAGGGTGTAGCACGAATAGATGGATGACTTGGCCGACCTTGAGTACCACTACGTTAGTGGTACCCTTAGCCTTTGAATAAGTGGTTGGTGGTTTGGAAGAATAAGAGATTTCATTCAACTTGAATGTCTAATTCTTATTTTCAGTAATTGGATTTTCTTCTCTTCAATGGCCCGAATCTCTAACTTTTGTACCATAATGAATGCCTCATCAAATATTTGGAAAGTTTGGACCTGCAAGGTTGGGGAGATATGTCTCAAGCAAGCTCGAGTGAGGAGCTCGATGAGTTCGGTTTAGGCAATTGAAAGGTAAGTTGATTGATCGATTGCGCACCGAGTGAAAAATATGTGATAGATTCATCCTGCATCGATGTGTGGAATATAGATCGGTCATGGTAACTTTCTTTTAGGTGATATTGATAGAAAAATAATCTAAAAAAAGCTTGCGCTACTGATTGAATGAAAATATGGAGTGTTTGGGTAACCCACTATACCACTTTAATGCACATCCAAAGTGAGGGACATGGGAAAAGTTCTCAAAAGTAAGGCATCGTCATGAGCAATCGATAACATCCATGTTTAAACAAGCGCAAATGTTGTTGTGGGTCTTCCTTACTATTGAAGCGGTTGAATTTAGTCATTTCCCAATGCACATGGTATGAACGGATGGGAATAGATGGGTGAATAGGCTCGTTGCAAATATCATCGTAAGTGAGAGTGTTGCGAGAGCCGGAAACTAATGCCTCCAATGTCCATCTTATCCATCATCAATTTAATTAGGTCGTTGGTGGGTTGTGATGATTGGATGCCTCCTAGGCAAGTTTTTTGGACATATAATGGGTGTGGCATTCCGGTGTATGGGGCTACCATGTAAGGTGGTGGAGAAGAGGGCAATGAAATAGAGGTACGTACACGTAATGAATAATAGATGAAACAGCGGTTGTTGGTAGTATGTATATGGGGAGGAAGGGTCGTGGTAACCCTAGTGGTAATAGGGGCTAATGATTGTGGAATGGAAAGAACTACGTTACGAAATGGGGTAGGGGTCACCGACACTAGATGTGGGAACACAGATACAAGTATGTGTGAGACATGAGGGGTGGATGAGGTTATCTTTGGGGTAATCATCGAGGGTATGGTGGATGTAATCGGTGCCACAAAGGTAACAGACGTGTACATCATAGGTAGGTATAGAACCTAACTGCAAGCGAAACGATCGGGGTAAGGTGGATGTAGGTAGCACGGAGCTAGATGGGGCTGATGCGGAAGTGGGTGCGAGAGTCGGGGGGATAGATACGGGCATGTCGTATATCAACTGACCCGAGGCATCTTGAGTGGATGAATGGGAGAGGTAAAACTGCAAGGCGGTAGGGTTACAGTCAAGGATTCGTGTGAACTCCTCATCTCCGTTAGCGATATTAGTAGGCTAGATAGGATCCATGGCTAGTGATAAAATAGAAGGTGGTGAAGGACTAGGTGGGAGTGTTTGGAACTGGTGTGGAACACGAGGGCATTTGCTTGTCTTCGGGTGATTCGCACCATGTGAACCAAGATCTTGATCGTAGGTAGCTTCTTCTCGTAAATGGTAAAGAGAATAAAGAGAACGGGTGAATCTAGTGATAAAAAAATGGATGAAGTAACAAATGATGGGTTGAATGTGAAACAGGTAGCAACCGATGTCTTTGGTTAGCAGCCCAAAACCGACGTCGGTCGTGGGTAACGGCTCAGTCATCCTTGTAGAAAATAGGCGAAGTGAGTAAACAAAGGAGGTAGAAGGAAAAATCGACAAGTATGCCAAATCTGGGATGTGTAAAATGTCAATGGAAAAATAATTGATGATAGAGGCGTGGAAAGTGGAAAAAAGTGAATTTAGAATGTCCTTTTGAGTAGGTTAGGAAAAGGACCTCGAACTAATGTTTGTTGGGTTTAACCGATGGTGGTCGGTGGTAACCGATGACGATTCTTGTGAAATTGAAATAGTGATGAGAAAAAAATGGTTGTGAATTAAAATTTGATGTGGAATCGGACCTGAATTCTCGGGAATGATGGTGATATGGCCCAGGCACACTCAGGTGAAGCTAGAATACACTAGCTATGATGAGGAGCGTGTAAGGATGAACAAAAAAAAGTGATGAACGTGATCTTTCACCTCAAAATGCAAGCCAAGAAGAAACACTAAGAAAATGTGATCCTAAGAGTGCCCTTTTCTATTATGTTTGTTTAGCTTATGCTATTTAGGGACTGACACATGAATTGTGAAATAGAGTTTTTGGTGAGGATGGCTTCCTACAAAGAAGGAGATCTAAAGGGTGAGGTTTCGCATGTTATGGTGGGGCGGCGGGCTTCACTCTGAAGTATGACTCGAGAGAGTAATGCAGCTGGGTGCCCACTGTGTCGTGATCGTGTGATCACCTATAGCTTCTTCTAGGTAAGATGTTGTTTAAGAATGTATGTATTTGAATTTTTGTGTGGTTTGGTAAGACTCAAAGAAAGAGAAAGGATAGAAGTGCTTTTCTATGATTCGTTTGTTAACCATCAACTGGTCATGACCTCCAGCATATAGGTTGCCCTCATTTAATGTGAGCTAATGCCGTAAATAAGAATGAAATGTGATTTTTTTAAACCCAAATCAAAAATGTGAAATTGGATGACACAATAAGATGAAGAGGAAGAGGGATGCTCTTTCACTACAATGCAGAAAACATGAAGAAATGATTCTTTTTAAATACACCAAAAGAAAAGTTTCCTTTAGAGCAAATAGAAAGAAGAAGTGGATTACCAGGAAGAAAATTAGTGTGTATGTGTTTTTTTAGAAAGGAAACAAACACACAATATTTTCCTATAAATGAATGAAATGCAAGGAACCCCGAGATGGGTCCCACAGTGAAAGTGCCAAAAAATGTTTCACCTTTTTTCTTAGATTATTTTCTTTGAATTGTTGATGAATAGATAGGGTAACCTGCATAGGAGGAATACCTATTCAAATGTTGGTTGATGGGTTGTTGCGCGCGTATGACTTCTAATCCATCTAACCATGAGAGCTTCCTTTTGGCTACGAGGAACTACCCGTAATGAAAAAATACCACTAGAAGGAATTAAACAATATGGGCGTTGAACCGCCTAGCGTGAGCTAGATCTCGGGAAGCATGGTACTTCCTAGAAGGTTTGTCACCATTGTTTTAAACAAATTAATGCTGAAAACAAGGTAAATCTTATTATTATTTTGAAATGATTTAGGTATCTCACTTAAAAACACAATAAGAAAATAGATCTAATCTAACATGCTATGCTAGAATAGAATCCACGGTCAAATGGTTGGTTATGGGCTCTGCAGTGTCTAATAAAAGTCTCAAGTAGGTCACGTGTGAGTGAGAGTGAGGTAAAATGAGGTGGGTATGTCTCTGTTTAAGATCTGTGGGCAAACACGAGAGACCGGTGTTAGTCAAGGGGTGACTAACCGCGATTAGGTATAACTCGCACTGCTACATCGTGAGATCTGGAAATGTCACGAGAATAGGATTTTGGTCTCCTTTATGATTGCACAAAGGATCTAGTTGGTCAAGACGAGGTATTGGGTGAATGGAATAGGTTTTGCGAGGTTTTGATGGGTCTATGGAGGTGAAAAATGTTGAGATGGTCAATAGGGAGCAAGATAAACAATGGATGATAAAATAATGATGAAATGAAATAACCAAGAAAGTACAATGTTGTACTTACTTGGATTTTGTTCCTGAAGGTCTATGTGTGAAGGATGGAGGTGCTGATGATGGGTTTAAAGGCTGCAAGTGATCACCAACTGAAGAAAATCTTCTACATGGGCTGCATGCACACTCCTATTTTGCTTGGATAGATCAAAACGTGGTTGGGATGGCTGTGCAGGAGAAGATCCTCAATCTCCTTCCTTGGATGTCAGTTCTTGTTGGAATTGGCTCTCTGAAGATGCGTTATCTCTCTAAGATGTGTTCTTACTCGTCAATTTTCTCCCAATGTTTTCCAACCTTGAGAATAAGGTTGTTTAGGGGTTAAAAGGGGTAACCGATGGCGGTCCGGCTTAACCGGCGATGGTTAGGGAAACTGACGTCGGTCAAGGTGGGATTTTCTAGGTTTATTAAACTTAGGGAGATCCTCCTGATTTCCTCAGATCTCGTTTCGTTATCTCGCAGCTTAGACTCAGAGCCTCTTGTGAGCATGTGGGAATGTGGTTAGAGGGAGTGTAGGCATTGATTTTTAGGGTTTGGATAAGTCTTAGTTAGTTATGGTAACTTGCTAAGAATAGGTCTTAGGTTGAGTTAGCTTAGTGAGGTGTCTAAGTGAACTATATGTGTAGATATTATTTAAATAAGATATTTAAATAATAAATATAATGAGGATAAAGCATTAATTTAATTAAATTAATATTAGTGGGGTGAAGGGGGTCATGGCTAGGTAAATGTAATAAAGGGGGGCTTATATGTCGAGGGACGAAGGGGGAGTGTGACCTAATTTTAGTGTCTACACCGGGATTAGAAATAAATTAATCATGATGTTTAGAAATATGATGGATATGGAAATTGGAAGATTTTTTAGATGTGTTATCTCATGCTTCGTAGATGAGATGTGATCTCAATATTCATAGCTTGAATTTTTTTTGAAAAACATGGTGTAAAGCTTGAATAGATTCTAAGATATCACTATGAAATTTATCATCGTTACTAATAGAAGGAGATGAAATATGAATCAAAATTGAATTCACATGGGAAAATGTAGTTTTATCAAGAAGTATTGTTTCTTACACTAGTTTTGTAAGAGTATCTCTACATATTGTTGTCCAAATTTCTCATTCTTTAATCAAATTAATGCACTAAATACATCAAGAAATTAGCAACTCGAAATGGTAGGGGTTTATATTACCTCATATGTGATACGGCACTAGATGGCTGATGTTTGCTACTAAAAATCAAATAAAATATGCAAATAATACTTTAAACAATTTTGGATTAGATGTTTTGGGGTGGGGTTGCCCAAAAAAGCAAACCCGAGAAGCATTAACTTCTCGATGGATGTCGACCCCATTAAATAAAAATCGACGTAAAAGAAATGCATCCTGATAATACACAAAGCCTAAAAGAGTATAGAATCTGAAAACACTATTGATTTATTTAGATATGTATCCGATTAAAACAACTAAAAGGAAAATGTACTTGGTCTAGGTCAATGGGACAGTCAACAACCTAAGAGTCCGAATCAGAAAATAAGAGAAATATGCAGACTACACAGATTGGAATACAATCTAGAAGCTGTAGAAGTCTGGAAATGCTGGAGTCAACCTACAGAGAAAATTTGGAGGGGTAGAAACCAGAAAACAATAATAATTAGGGATGGAGGCAGGGGATTGAAACCAAGACCCTAATTGACGGTGAATGGGTGAAACCGGTTAATTTTTACGTGATAGAGAGATTGGGTGAGAGTTTAGCAACTGGAACATAGGCTAAACACATGCGAAGCCGGGATGGCTCGGAATAGAAAATTAAGAGCTATTGAAGTTGACTTGATGGTGATTTGTGAGGGTCGAAGGTGATCTATGAGGTTCAACGGTGACTATGATAGAGATGGATAGGGCCAAGTAAAGGCAATCCAAATGGAGAACCCGTAAGTATAGATAGGTGGAAGGAAGTTGATGATAAGGATACAATCTCTATTGCTGATGTTCTAAACCTGTAAAATGTTAAACATGAGAAATACCAAGATAATACAATAAAGTTGATTAAAACATTGTAAAATGACGACAATCTCACAAAAATACCGATCACGAATGACGCATGCACATTGTAAGGAGGTCTGTAATGGGTTCTAGAATGTTCATGCACGAAATATTGTCTACAAAGCTACCAAAAGCTTTTGATTCACATGCATTCAATTTTTGATGATGAATAGAAAGGAAGAAGCAATTTTTATAGGGTCGGCGGTGACCAGGCTAGGTCACCACCGATTTCAGGGAAAGTTTCCCCAATGGGAAGATTTTCTTTTTTAGCATGATTTCATATTTTTAGGAGTTGTCTTAATGTTTTAAAGCATTAGGTGGGAAGGGGTTGTTTGGGGATGATATGTAGATGAGTTGGCAGTGGAGATAGGTTGGAAAAAGCATAGCGAAAAGCCTAGGTGTAGATATAGAATGAAAACACTCCAAAATAAAAGCTTGGTTAGAGCATGATTAATTGATTTGTTAATTAATTAATTGATGTTGATTAAATAGTATTTTAAAATATGATGGGCACTTAATTAATTAAATGGGATGAATTAATTAAGTGAGCATTTGATTAAATAAGGGGGATAAATGGAATAATATATGCACATGTAAGCGATGATGATATAGATACCAAAATTAGGTGTCTACATTTTTCCCCTTTTTGTTGAGTGACTTGGGATAGCAAGCCACAAGACAAAAACAAGAAGGATTAGATGAGAATAAAGGATTGATGATGAGTTTTGTCCCCAAATCACTTCGCACTCTCAAATCACCGTAATGTGAATAGGATGTTCAGTTTGATTGGGAAACATGGGATCACCTCTCAAGCTGTGGGACTTGGGCTCACGAGGTGAACCTCCGAGAAGGCCGGCTTCCTTTTCCTAAACTAAGTGCTATACTATTCTTAGTGTAATAAAAGAGTTATCTAATCCTATGCTAACATTTTCACGGGTTTTAGGGAAATATATTTGCAAGAAATGAAACTATACTAGGGATGGTGATGCACCAAATAAAGGGTGTTGCTATACTCATGAAGGGTTGATTTGAAGCGGGTGTGTGCACCACAAGTCAACTTCACCTACTGTAAATTAGAGAGGGTACAAAATACCAAAAACTAAGAAGCATACATTCCCTTTGTTAAACTCGATCAGACAAAACAACCTATCAGTCTTACAGTGAAGAAGGATGAACTTGAGAAGGGTGAACAAGCACTACAACTCAACTGCATTCAATACTCCAACACTTGATAAGCACATATCTCTAAAAACCTGCAATAGAAACTTAAACTTGCACAAAGTGTACCTACAACAATGAGAAAGGCACAAATAAGTATAGAAGGATGAAAGGACCAAGATTAGTCACAAAACACATTGTTTTTTTACTTCAACAACATGCACAATACATCATACATTCATAAGAGGCAGTAGTTGTCATTACAGTCTTGGAAAGGAGGCTTGAAAGTTCCCTCAACATACAAGAACAACTTGTAGAACAAAGAGGATTCTTGAAAAACACACACTTGCCTAAGATGTCTAACTAAGCCAACCTGTCCAACCTCTTGGAATGAGCTTCCAACTTAAATTTATAGAAGAATTTTGTGAGAGAGAAGAGGAAAAGTAATAAATTCCTTCCTAAATTGAAGGTACATGATGGTTCATTTATTACAAAGTTGGTTGAACCACTTGAGAAGGTTCCATCATGTGTCATTAATGGCCGTTTGACTTATTCTTCTCAATTAATTAAAATAATATTTAAATAATAATAATAAATATTAGTATTAAAATATTTAAATAAAAATATCAATTTAATTACTATTTTTGGTGGGGCCCCTTAGGATTGGTTTGCACTAAATGGGGTTTATGAAAACAAAATGGCCAAAAAGACCAACTCGATAGTTGGCTCACCGAGCCAACTCACTCAAGTTGGTTGGTGAGATCCTCTTCACAAGCTTTTACTACAATCGAGCTCACTTTTAATCAAACTCCTCCTAATCAGCTTGTCGTCACTGACATCCCATTACTTGAGCCCATCATACATTGAAAAAATCATGTTGTCCCAACTCGATCTGTTGAACTTCGTGTTGACTTGGTTTTATGGCATTCTTTTTTTGCTGAAGTCATCACCGCATCTAACACCTTTTCTAACACTCTTTCCACTCGGCCACTTAATGGATTGACTCAACTTCACCTCTAAATGAATTTTCTTCATGCATGAAATCGATGTCACCACCCTTGGTGTGAGATCATCCTATGATGATTTCTCTTGTTAGACCAAACTCGAGCCATGCTTCATCAAATGACTCGTCAACCAAGTCAACTTGGCTCCATTCAACTCAATTAGTTCATTAAATTTGTAAAATCTAAATGCCCACATTGAGTTGTGTTATCTCTGTGTCATTTTACCAATGGATTCTTCACATCATTATCTTGCACCGAGCTCACTGTTTACAAATTTGAGCTCGTGTCAACTTCATGCTTTTACCTATTCATATGCCCGAGACAAATCAACTCGCTTAATGATAGTGTCTGAGCTGAAGTTGCTTCTACATCAACTTACCTGAGTTATGCGAGTTACTCAAGTTTTCTCTCTCAAATTTAGCCTATCGATTAAACCATGCTATACTTGCCATATCACGCCATCTCTTCCGGGTAACCATCATGCTTCAACCGAACTACCTTATGTTTTGACATTCGAATATCTCAACACATCGTGCTAGGATGACCTCCCACCTTCCCCTATTTCTCTCACCGAGTTGTTTGGGATTGACACTTGACTCGACAAACCAGCTTACTCCACGTCCCGACTTCCTACGGGAAAAAAAGAGTCAAACCTCCTGGCTCGAGTGACCCAGATCTCTCTACATTTGGCATATTTCCCCAACATGGTCCCAAACTCCCTTTGGTCATAACACCTTGACCTGACTACCCTGAATCTCTACCATGGCCACGTCAGCTCAAAATCCATATTTCGATGTTGGAAGCATGGAATTCAGGTACTAGTTTGTCTAATCGACTCGACCAGGAAATGATCCCAAAATTTCCTAAAACTCCCCGCACTTCCCAATCTTGAGCTTGATGACCTATATAATCTGTATTCTTCTAGCTCGTCTATCTATGACATATGTTGAGCTCAAAACTAGAGCACTCTCGATGTCTAACAACTTGGCCCAACCTTCATCAATTTTCTTACCAACTATGTTTTCTCATTTCATCATATGGCTCGCCAGTGAGCTCTCTACATTGATATGTGGGTTTCTGAGTTTTTTTATCTCCTGTCATTACTGAGTAACTTAAACTATGACTTGTTCATTGGGATTGATGAGCCTATATTTCTCTTATGACTTACTACAACTCTCATTGTCTATTTTATGGCCGAGTTGCTTATCATCTCTACAATTGATGCACTAACATCTTCAATACTCGTGAGTGACCTTTGATCAAAATCATGTTCCCAAATACCTCATCTATGACTTGAATGAGGTGGCTCAAATCATTACTCATGATATGAGCTCAAATCGGTTTATACTTCCACGATTCGGCTCTTCTCTCTCCACTTAACTGACTTGTTTAATGTCACCGAATGAACACCATTTCCTTCATGCGACTTCCAAATTTATCCGTCGAATTTCACAGCTCAACCTCTCGCTCGATGGGGTGAGTTGAATTCATGGACTAATTGCATGTGTAATTTCTTGACTTGTTCTCGTAAGGAATTTTTGTGTCAACTGTTGATCAAAATTTCGAGCCTATGGGATTGAGCTCAATTTTTGGACATTTGAGTCATTCATTGAGCCTTGATTAAGACCTTCAAATGTTGCATGAGTTTTAGTTCGGATCGTTCAACATTGTAATTTCCTCGATCTTGGCTCAACTCAGTTTCATGAGCTCATTTCTACCATGTTTCCTCGTTGAGCTCACTTGGACAACTCTTCCATCTCGCCAACACAACTCATAATTTCCAGATCCTTCCACAAGCTCATTTTTTTAGCAAAGCCAACTTGACCATCACTTCAAAACTTACCCGCATCATGCTTTTTTCTAAGTGTCACAAACATTTTCCAAGCATGATACATTTTTCTTAGGATCACAAGTCACTTTAGAGTTTAACTTTACATCATCTCAAACCTATGCTCTTGCCATGTTTGATTTCTAAGCCTCGATCACCATTTGTCATGCCCATAGTCCGAACTGATTTTGTATCCGTTCCAGGTTAGAGGTCTCAAAAATTTCCCAAACACAACTTGGTATTCTCACTTGGAAAATACCATGACGAACTCCGTGAGCCTAACTCATTTACCCAATGATGAGCTGCATGTTACCTAGATCAACGATGTCAATATCTTGATGAGCACCTTAGCTCACCATCTTCTCCCTTGTGTCCACCTTGGATCTTACCGAGCTCATACACCTTTCGTGATTCCAACTAATATTCTCGAGTTAATTTTCTAATTACATGTTCTCCTTCAATCATAAATTCTAACTATTATCTTATTGGAATGGCTCGACTTGCTCTAAGTTGCACACTCCAAATGTTACAATGAATGGTGTGAAATCAATATCTATGTTCAATCAACTAATTAGCACCCAATCTATGTTACTTGTCGAGCCTCGTTTGCTTAGCCCTTTTCTTTTCCCTAGCCAATTTTACACTTTGAGCTTGATGATGATCATTTCCCGACGTTGTGAGTCCATTCTCCTTGGAGAACATTAGCCCAAATTGTGCACCTACATGCCTATTCTCGAGCTCTCAAATGCAGCCATCTAGAGCCAAGCTATACATCGAGCTCATTGTGAATTCCTTGATACTTCAAATGTCAAGCTCAACACTATGTGATGAGCCATCTCATTCATAACGTTAAGGCAGTCTTCACACCCGACGTGAGTTAACCAACTCACCGAGCTCTCGGCGAGATTTTTTTCTCAATGATCCATTTAGACCCCCCAACTATTTTTAAATCAAATTTTGATTCTCTTGGCTTCCATTCAACTATAAATTCATTGGAACATAGTTAAAATCCTCTTAGAATTGATTGATCGATTTTAATCACTTTACAAACATTGATCAAAAGTGGGGCCCCATAGCCAATTTAGTTACCCAAGACAAAATCTGAGTCCCAAAAGATAGAAAGGGAAAAATGATAGCAGAAAACCATGAACCCTTCAAAACACCATTAGTATTTCTTAAATGTAAAAATTCCCTAAATAACCCGAATGCTCATAAAGGAATTCTTCACCTCAAGGCCAAAAATCCCTCATTATCTAATTTTTCCAAGTTTGTAAAATTGAATAACATTTTTGGCGACCTCTCAGGGATGATCACCTGCTAAGCATGATTCCAGTAGCCTAAATTCATCCATTGGGCATGGAGTCAATATTAGAATCCTGAAAGTGATTTGATCTTTTGTGATACATCCTCAAATCCCCTTGATCATTTTCAATCTTGGACCGCCCGGAATGCTAAGCGTGAAGTATGTTGAATGCTTGACATCTATGGAACACTATAGAATTGTGAATGAAGCAGATGTTGAATTAGGGATATCATGAAAATCTTATTGAACATGAACCTTCTTCTCCCGTAAAACCTTCCAATGACGATACAATGTGCAAGAACAACACAAAACACAACAATGAGGAAAACAAAAGAACAACACACAACAACAATGTGCATAAGCACTTGGAGGAAAACACCAAAATAAATTATACAAGGGCAGAACGCTTCTCAAAAAAAAAATTGATATGTATCCCATTCACATGAATGGGTAGTTCTTCTCCATTGAGCCTAGATAGATGAAATGAATTATCCTCTTTACAACTTGTGATGATGTATGGCCTCCTCCAGAGAGCGTCAAACTTGGCATGTTTTCCTAGTTTGGCCATATCTTCACCCATTTGAGAACTAAATCTCCCTCTTGGAAATGTCTCATTAGATTTTTTCTTGTCAAATGATTTCTTAACCTCGAGCCTCGATGTTGCACCAAAGTCTTCATAGCCTTGTTTTGTACTTCTTCTAACTCTATGAGTTCAGCAAACCTAACTGTTAGAGGATCGTTCTCCATAACTTCAAGCTATTGAGGCTAACTCCAAAGAAGGTAACTCCAAGGAGAGTAGAAGTTTTTCTTCTCTTCCATATACAAGAATGAAAGGATAATTTCTGATGGCCCTTTTAGGTGATCCATCTTCCCATAAAGCGCACTTAACCCGTGTATGCCAAGTCCTCCTGTTAGTCTCCATTGTGCGCTTAATAATCCTTATGAGGTTTTTGTTGCTAGACTCAACCAATCTGTTTCCTTGTGGATAGTAATTAGATGAAGTCTTGAGGTATACCCCATTCTTAACAGCCCATTCACTCAACTTCATATCAAGAAAATCCATCACATTGTCTAAAATGACTATAAAAGGACACTAAACCTTGTCATTATTCCTTCCAAGAAATCAAGAACTACCTTCTCATTGCTCTCCTTCAATGCTACCGCCTCTGTCCATCGAGTAAAATAGTCTGTTGTAGTAAGGACCCATTTATGTCCATCACTGGATGGAGGATTAATCATTCCAATGAAATCCAACCCCCATTGAACAAAGGGTTGATCAACTTGAATTGATGCAATGGAAGAGCTGCCAACTTCTATTTTCCTATGAAAAAGGCACATTCCTTACATTTCATTACTCATAGATGGGCATCTTTGAACAAATCCGGCCAATAGTATCTGGCTCACATGATCTTGGTAGTAGTTGTTCATGCAGAATAATGTCCTCTCAGATAGGCCATTGTGAAACTCTTCTAGTATCTTACTTACCTGTTCCGGTCCCACACACCGAAGGAGAACACCTATTCAAATCCTTCGAAAAGAGAACATTATCTACCAAAACATATGGAATAGACTAAATATGGAAATTCATTCTTTGATTTTTATCCATGTTCACAAGATATACTCCCGAGAAAAGGAAATTCTTCATTTTGGATAACTAGTCAACTTGATCATCACTCTCATTAGTGTTTAGGAGCATCACGTCCTTATCACCTTTTGATTCCACATCTGTAGTAAGTTGTTGACACAAACCTTTACCTCTGACAAGTTTTTCAACTTTGATATGTACGTCATACTCCATCACCTTCATGATCCATCCAGCACACTTTTTTGTTCATCCCTTTGTTCAACAAAAATTCCTCGACACTGGATGAGAGACCACCAAATGAATTCTATTGTTGGATAACATGTGCTTGAATTTCTTCAAATCTCAAATAACCACAAAGAATTTTTTTCAATGAATGAGTATTTGAGCTCATATTATTTGAGGGATTGACTGAAGAAAGCAATTGGTTGCTCCATCAAGTTGTCATTTTTCTAGGTGAGGATACCTAAAATGCTCTCTTGACCTGCAAAAGCATAAAGGATAAAGTCTTTATCAAACCCAAGGTTCACTAGCATGGGATCTTGAGAAATGGCCATTTTGATGGCTTTGAATATCTTTCATCCTTCCTTTGTCCATGAGAATGGCATGTTTTTCTTCAGCATGGATATCAGTGGTTTAGCTAATGTCGTAAATTGAGGGATGAATCTCCGCATGAAATTTATGGTTCCTAGAAAACTCTGGAGGCCCTTCCTGTTACTTGGGAGAGATAAGGACATAATCAAACAAATCCTTGGATGGATTGATTGATATTCCTTCTACTAAAACAACATGCCCCAAACTTTCCCTTTTATAGTGCAAAAATACATTTCTTGGGGTTAAGTGAAACCCAAATTCCCTACACCTTTGGCAAACCTTCCTTAGATGCGTGATGTGGTCTTCGCACGCTTAGAATATACATTTATGTCATTGAGGTAAACCAAGATGATATCATTGATTGTCCTTTAAATTCCATGTTCATGGCTCTTTGAAAAGTAGCCCCGACATTGGACAATCTAAATGGCATTTTGTTCTAGGCATATGTGCCCCACTTGGTTGTGAAAGCCGTTTTGAATTGATCAAATTCTTGGACCATAATTTGATTGTAACGTAAATATATATCAAACAAGGAAAATATTTGAGCTCTTACCACCATTTGAAGGATCTTCTCGATTGATGGAAGAGGATAATGGTCTTCCAATGATGCACGATTCAAATCCCTAAAATCTATGCACAAATGAATCTCTATGTTCTTCTTCCTTATGGGCACCAGATTGGCTACCCATGAGGAATGCTTGATGGGAAAAATTATACAGGCCTCGATGAGTTTGGTTAGCTCCTTTCTCATTAGTGGTTTGATTTTAGGATTAATTGGCCTTTGTTTCTGATGAACTGGCTTGGCATTAAGATCTAGTTCGATGGTATGTTGTGCTAGACATGGATCAAAACCATGTAGGTCTTTATAGCTCCATGAAAAATGTCATGATACTCTTGACAAAGTTTAAGGATTCTTTCTCTTCATAAGTACACACTTTTTCGATCTTTAGAAACTTTTCATTTGCTACCTTGACTTCCTCAAAATATTCTTGCTTGACCACCATGTTAGAGCTTTATATTTTGGCTTGATCATCTGAATTGAAAATGGATTCCAAAGTGACTAATCCTTTTGGTATTTTATTGCTTTTCATTGTATGATTTTATTACCATATGAATCCTAAAACTTATCTTGATTTTTCATAGAAAACTCTACCTCTTCTTGTATGAAAATGATGATTTTTTTTTCACTATCAAATACTTTCCAGCTACTCACATTATCAGGGACTATAGGTCAAACCACCATTTTGAAAAATTGTTTCCCTTCTTTCATGGTATCAATAGGTATGTCGTATTGCGAGCCAATTATAGCAAGCCTATCAAAGATCTTGATTCGATTTCTAGAATTGCATAGATCCCAAAATCTTTGAAATCTTCAATCAAGTCCCAGACTCAGGTTCTTGTATGATCTTAAAAGATCATTCTTGGATGTATTGTGTGCCATCACTTGATGAAAAACTAACTCACTATCTCCAAAAATATTCAGGGCCTTGATTCTCTCCTTTTGGGCTAGCTGAATTTCTTGCACAAGGGCCTCATATTCAACAACATGGTTAGTGCAAGTGAATCAACTTAAAGATGAGAAGTACTTATCTCCCTCTAGAGAAATTAACATAACACCAGAACTAGATCCATTCCTATTTCTCGAGCCATCAAATAATAATTTCCACAGTCCTTCAAAATTGTTTTGTGTTTTGACAAGTTGCGGTATGATCGTTCCTTCTTCATGAATACATAATGTATGTACCCAATCCAGCTTTCTTCCAACAGAAGAAAAACTAGCTTCTTGTTTTTCCAACACATCAGCATAGGGATCGTGATCGATGATCTCCTCTTACTTCATCTAGCACATTATCGAGGACTTCTTCAATAAGAGTTGTCGGTTCATGATCAACATCTTCTTCTTCTAGGATCTCTAATGGTGTAATTCCCATTTATAGGACTAGAAGTGTAGGGTTCTACATGGTTATGACATATTGGTTCCACCCTTATAGTCACTTTAGTTATGTATTGAGTCCTAAGAATCATGTGACCAATCGGTGATAGATAACCACTCATCTTGGCATTGAAATCTTGTGATAGGTGATGGCGAATAGAGGAGGGAGATTAATGACCGATATGTTTGGGTGAATGAAAACTTGGGCATGCATGGATGATAAGTTGAATTCCCTTGATAACTCTAATAGTATTAACAGCTATACCATCCAAATGAACAACTCCTCTTGTAACTGTTGCATATTATATGCCTAGTACATCTACAATTTGTTTGGGCATGACTGAGCTACTGGCACCATAATCGATCATGCAATTATGCACTAGGTGGTCACCAATGATCAAGGAAATATAGAATGGTGGTGGTTTGTTGGCTTTAGGAATACTTTTCCCTTCTAGTTGACATAAACTCATAGCATTTGTTGCTCCACAACCTTGACGATCCATCGGTTGTACCAAAACTATTTAGAGCCTCTCGTAACAAATTTATTTGAGAAGGAATTGAGAGTGTGTCCCACATAGTAACACTCAGGTTGGTCTTCTTCATCTGTTCTACTATGTTAAAGGGAATTTATCCAACTTTACTGAAACTTCTTTAGGCATTAGGATCCTCTTTTAGAAAGTGCTTGTTGGGTATTGTGATGCCTAAAGAACCTTCTTTCCTCGCAACTTGGCTAGCAAGTGTTTCTGGCAGTTTCTTTCCCGCATCTTTATCAACCGTCACTTGTGGCTGAGGCTATGAAGTGGATGTTTGATCAGCTTTGGAAGGTTGAGGTTCCATTGCTCTCTTCTTGGAATGATTGTTTTCTACCACTGATGAGGAATCTATATTCAACCCACAAAAATCTTTTGCTTTCCAATTTAACAAAGTGGTTTCTTCAAAGTGCTACGGTTTGATCGATGTTTCTTGCGTAGATGAATTTTCTGTTAGCTCTGAAGGGGCATATGCACTTTGAACCATAAGGGCCTAGCTAAGAACTCCATTGGGACAAATATTTTGATTGTGGGGTTGAGAACAAGGATAACACCATTCATAGTCTTGAACTAGATTATTTTGGATAGGTATTATGGCTCTAGATGAGCTAGTAGTAAGAGGGTTCTGAAAGTTCAAAGGCCTGACATTCGTAGCTTGATTTGCAGCTTTGATTTTATAGCTGATTGTTCCTTGAAAAGGAGGATGGTTAGCCTGATATTGCTGATTTTGTGGCTGATATGGATGATTGTATTGAAATTGTTTCCTCTTGGTGCAACGAGCTTGTTTCCAAAAGTTTGTAGTAGTGAGTTGACTTGACTTCAAATAGATCATTTGAAGAGGTAGGGGCAGACTAAGTTTGGTTGATTAGAGGATTCTAGAATAAGAGAAATGATAGGTTGATTGTTTGTAAGATCCAGAGACAATGGCATTGGCAGTTGTGGAGCTATCTTTCCAGCCTAAATCAAGGAATTTTCCACTCTTATGGCAACTTTGTAGGCATCAAGTAATGTAGTCCCTCCCATGGATTGGATCATAACTATTACATCACTATTCAAGGCTCGTAAATAGTACAAGAATGCATTATTTGGAGAAGGCTTTATGAGTGCTAGAATCATATTCCAGGTCCTGTGGAATTGGAAGTTGAAATCACTCATGTATTCTTGGGGATCTCTCTTCATGGTAGTGAGTTATTCCAAGAGTGATAGGTGATCACTCTTGTCTTCAAATTGTTTATATATATTTTCTCCTAACTCATCCCAAGTGGTTATAGTGCCAACACTTAACCCTTGAAACCATTAAAGTGTTTTTCCCTTGAAAGAGGTAGCAAGAATTCTAACCACAACATTTTCCTCTCGTGATATTATGTACTACACAAATGCTAGCTACATCAAGAATATGTTCCATTGGAGTAACATGAGTTTCCCCTATGTAAAAGGGTAAAATTTTGAGTGTTGCAATAGGTATAGGGTCATGTTGAGCCAACAAGAAGAGGACTACTTGCATTGAAAGGGGGAAAAATTTGGTTTCGTGCCATAACAACAAGAGGTTGATTGTTCCTTGGTGGAGGAAACCTTCCGTACAGAGGAGTTGAATGACCCCTATGAGGTAAAGTTGTAACTGGTGATGTTGAAACACCTCTTCTCCTTCTCTTTGGAGGGGACAAGGATAGTTTGATATGCTGATAATTTCCTTGCTTTGAAGAAGCTCTTGTTTGAATTCTTTGCATAAGTTAACGCACTAAGATTTGGAATCTAGAGATATAGAGTCACCAGGTACTTTCATTTGTGCAAGTGTAAAGAGAAGTACCAACTCTTTCTCTAGCCAAGCATGCAAAAAATGTTGTCACCAAATCACCGCACCCTTCAAATGGCCAGAATGTGAACAGGACATTCGGTGTGATTGGAAAACATGAGATCACCTCTCAAGCTATGGGACGTGGGCTCAAAGTGAACCTCCGGAGAAGGCCGGCTTCCTCTTCCTAAACTAAGTGTTATACTACTCCTACTTTGCGATAAATTAGTTATCTAGTCCTATGCTAACATTTTCATGGGTTTTAGGGAAAGAGATTTGCAAGAAATGAAACTATACTAGCGATGGTGATGCACCAAATAAAGGGTGTTGTCGACTCATGAAGGGTTGATTTGAAGAGGGTGTGTGTACCACAAGTCAACTTCACCTACTGTAAATTAGAGAGGGTACAAATTACCACAGACTAAGAAGCATGTGTTCCCTTTGTTAAACTCGATCAGACAAAACAATATATCAGTCTTCTAGTGAAGAAGGATGAACTTGAGAAGGGTGAACAAGCACCACAACTCAACTGCATTCAATACTCCACCACTTGATAAGTGATGCAACTTAGAATTTACAATATAACACCCGAGTCACGATGGCACATCACTCACCTAGGCGAGCGCTCACAAGCGTGCAAAGGTACTAGGTCCCTCTTTAGGGTTGTTGTAGTAGGATGTTAACATGATGAAGGAAGAAACATATAGATTCATAACTAATTCATCATTCTATAATGCATGCTACCCTCAGATCTATGAAAGAACAAGCTTAAACAATAATCATGATTGAATTAATAACATGCACTACTCAATTACACACAGAATGACACTTAGATTCAGCCAATATCTTCCATCTTTATTAAGTACAGAAGCTCCTTACAATATTATCAATCTATACCAATGCGCGTATGGAACTGATACAGTGATTCAGTCATATGTGTATATTCTTTGTTACACATACATACATCCAGCTCTCAGTAATACATGCATCTCTCTCTCTTACTATGCACCCAACATCATTTATATAGGGTGGGGACTTGCCCTTCACCGCTTATCTATTCCATAAATAGGTCACATGCTATTAATAGCCATACGCCATTTACAATTATAGCCACACATGTGAGTGTGCTATCTATAGTCCTCTTGTAGTTAACTAAAGTATCAATTCTATTCTCAGCTTGTCTCCATGCATAAATGCTTTAAACCTCTTCTCTAAATATAGATAATGCATGGCGCGCACATCTCTGCATTGTTGATGTGTTCCACATGCCATCTTCCAAAAATAGGTCTCCATGCTCAAAATTGGCTAAGTCCTAAAATCTAAACATGCCTTCCGCACACAGGTCCTTCTTGTCCTTCTACGCCCTTGATCTTGGCCTTCTATCTTGCGCGGACTCTTTGTGTGATATTTAACAAGTATTCTCTCGATCAACATTACCCCACACTAATCTCATTATCGTCCCGACAATGGGTATCTCCAAAAATTGAAGGAAAGAATAGAAGAATGAAAAGAATAAGAATGGAAGAATGTAGATAAATAAAGAATTTTTATGAGGTTATTAGGCAACCTCCTCTGTATCAGTTTGCAGTATCAACTCGGATACTCCTCCTTTATTGCAACCTCCAGTACCAGCCATTCAGTGAGTGCTTGCTCTTCTTTCTTTCCTGGGATGTCCACAACAATGGATTCCAACTCATCCCTCACAATCTCTCCTTTCTCATTTTGTAGAACCAACACAACACAGACATGGATGTCATTCTTCCTTCTAAAAGGTCCATCTTCTATGCAATCAGCTTTCCAAGCTCTTCTAGCCAAGTCTTGTGTGGCTCTTGTGTTGTTGTCAGGCCTCACGCCTCTATTTAACCATTGACAACCTTTTCTGCATGGCCCAATGTCTCATCTTTCATCGCCTTTTGGACCTCATTATTCTCTTCTAAGGTCTTGATGTTGATAAGCACCTCTGGAGCTGTGCATATATTTAAATCTTGGTCCGCTTTCTTCAATACTTCTTGTAATGCTTACAATAACCCTTCATAAGATGTAATTTTTCTCATCACAGATGCTTTCTCCTATTCAACATCTTGTTCGAGTGTTCGGCACTTGTATATGCAGAGTTTCATCTTTGAGTACCAAGTCCACCAACTTTCCCACATAGTTTATCATTGAAGGAAATGTCCGTGGTACTTTGGCCTCCAAGTGTGGCCTTATTTTGATTACATTATCCCCAATCTCCTCTGTGATGTTTATGAACACCTCATTCTTCTTCTATGCAAAGTCCCTCTCTCTATGTTATACACACTATCTCTGCATCCTTTGTCTTCGCTCCTCACGCAACGCTTTGATCATGGCATCTTTATCCATGTTTCTTCTTGCCACCTCAAAGCAGAGACTTTCACCAAGCATTGTTGACTGCTCATCGACATGACATGAAGAGGATTTCTTGTCATGTGTCTAGTCTGAGGTGGCTTCTTCATCACCTTAAAACGCATGACTCTTCACACACATCAAAGTCAAAATCATCCATGTGGGTGTGCATCAACCATGATAGTTGCTTCCATGTGTGCACAATCACCATATCCTCATCCATCAACTCTCAACCGAATAAATCTCTCTACATTGTCATGCTCGGAAGCGGGCGTGGATAATTTTTCCCGCATCCTCTGCATACCCCATGATTGGTGGAATGTGCTCTCCACTAGTCCTTCTAAACCTTTGCTACTTATGAACTTTAGCCTCCAAATGGGGATTTGTGTCTCCATGTCCTAAACACCCTCTATAGTTGTTTCCTCTGGTATTTTCTTTGCTTCTTCTTTTCCTTTGATTCCTCACCCCGCTTTCTTGTGTGCTCGGAAGTGTAGGAGATGTAGGCGCGCTCTCCTCTAAATCTTCTTCCTCCTCCTCTACACACAGATCCTCCTTCAATGGAGAGAGTCTCGGGTGATTTGCGCACTGATGGGTGGAGTAGCACCTTGGGTCCTTGTTCTCCCAATACCCTTTTAAACCTATGCTCCCCTTGACTACATTCAAGTCCTCTTCATCCCCCTCTTGTGGCTGAGGTGGGGTAACGGCGTGCTTAGCTTCACCCTTACTTGTAGGATGTCTCCTACCCTTATGCTCCAAACCACCACTATCTTCGCGCTCCTCCTCCTCATCCTGCACTTCAACTAGCTTTGTGGGCTTAGGCATTGGGATGTTCTCCATTGTATGCTTTCCCTTTAGTGGTGCTAGAAGTGCGAACTCTCCTTCCACATATTTGTTATTCTCCATCTTTGGCTTCAACTGGAGATACACCAATGCTGCCCCCACATCTACTATAGCCAAACTTATTGGTTTGATATTCAATGACCTCTGAAATGATCCTCTATGTATAGGCACTTCTGCCAGGATACACATACTTCTTCCTCAACGTATGGTAGTCGCAGTCTACCTTATTTGCATTGAAGACCAGTCTACACGTGTCTATAAATCTATGAACAGATGCTTGGAAATACCTTGCAGTGAATGCGTAAGGAAATTTACACCAAGGGCTCCAAACTCCATCCTTCATTGGGAAACGCATGATGCAAAAATGTTGGTATACAACAAACTAAACTTGTTTCCCTACCATTACTAGTAGGTCCTTTGGGATGCACCACTCTTCCCCAAATTCCACATGGATCCTATCATACGACTTCTCCACCCTTTTCTTTACTTCATCTATCATGGTCCCCTTACATAGGTACTTGCTAAATCTTTCATCTAGGGACTTTTTGTCCATGGGGTATTCCCATACTTTCTCCTTTGGTCTGTCTGGTACTCCAATCTCCATGAAGACCAGTGATAGTAGAACAGCCCCAAAGTTGATCTTCTCTCTTGTGCACGCTTCTTCGACTATTTACTCTGCAATATAGGTTATAATGTTGTAGATCGTCCCTTCTAACATATTATGCACCACATGTAACCACATCATATTCACTTGTGACCACCGATCTTGATCATTTAACTTGGTCACAAGGTGTGTTAGCAGCTTGTACAACTGGACAGTTCTTCAATTTATCTATGTCCATTCTACACGGACCCTTCAAGTATCCTAACTCCTATTTGGTCTTTACAATCATGGCTTTATCTGCAAGGTCACCTCTTATATCTTCTCCTATGGCCTTCAGACCTATAATTGATGAGACAAGTGCAAATGAGATTCTAACTTTGCATCCTGCAAAGTAGAAGAAGTCTTCGTGTACCCTGCTCATGAGCCACTAATACAAGGGATCATACTTCCTAAAATATGGAAGCTCATACAACTGGTAGACCCCAATTCTCTTCAAAATATTTTCACCTGCATCGTCATAAACTGGCATGTTATCTCGCCATGCATTTGTTCATTCTAGCAGTGAGCAAGGAATCGAGCTCCTTCTTGTTCTCTGAAGTCCTGTGATTATATTCACTCACTTTGCTCTTTCTGATGGGTGAATCCCATTCTTGGCCAATGATGACTCCTTCTAGGTATTGCATCTCTGAAAAATGGATTTTGGGTGCCATCTCTTCCTCCTTAACTACTACCTTCTTCTTTCCTTTTACACTACTACAGATGCCTTCTTCGATGCCATTTTTACCTTGCAAATGTCTCCCCTTCAACTCTACAACTTTGCGAATCAAACCCTAGCTCGATTCAATTATGCCCTAGGTGAAAACTTCGTAACCTAATTCTTTTTTGTCTTCATGCTTTGCTCAAACCCTTGTCCATCGGGATGAAAGCTTCTTATCACATAGATCTAGTTGGCACGCTTGGTTTCACACCCTTTGCACCTTAACGTGATCACTTGGCTCTTTGCACTTGGCTCTTCTCTCAAATACTCTTATTTGCAATGGTAAAAATGAATCTGTATCCCATCCTTATATAAATTTTTCAAATTTTGATGCATTTATTGCTCCTTCACCTACCAAATATCTCCTCATTCATTGACCAAATACGTTCATTCCACACGGTACATCTTCGTGCCTAGCTCTTACCTTTTAGCATGCCTTCCTACCCTCTAGTCACAGACTTCTCTTCAACGCATGCTCCCGCACCTAAGTACCTCATCACCGTACCTTCTCCTAGTAGCTATCATGGCTTCCACTTTCCTTGGTCACTTGTGAGAATCAATCTTCTTTTGAATTAAAGCACACCCATAGCAGCGTATTCCTTTCATCTTTCAAATCCCACAGTTTTTTCTTGGATACTACAACCACCCCACATGAAAAGTATGTGCAGTCCTCTACGCATAAACATTATTCATACAGTAATTAGCTTCAAGCACGCAAGCGCACTTATTACCAAAGAACAACAACTAAATTGATAAAGCATAGCGACAATGAAGGAAATACATTAAGGAAATACATAATTGAAAACCTAAACTAAATGGCAATACTTTCTTATTACAAACACCAAGAAGACTTACTTATAGTAGGGCTTCATCCTACTCCTGTTAAATTAACCAGGTAGTTGTTTTCCATCAAGCACTTCTAGCTTGCAAGCACCTGATTCAAGTATAGAAGTGATAACATACGGCCCCAACCAATGTACTTTGAGCTTGCCTAGATGGCACAAAAACTTTGAGTCATAAACAAGTACCATTTGTCCAATCTCAAATTTCTTATCCCTTATGTTTTTGTCATGCCATGCCTTCTACCTAGCCTTTTCCTTCTTCTGAATCCATCGTGCTATGGATCGGCACTCATCCAATTGAATCATCTTTTTGATACGCTCTTCTAAAGCTTGTTCATCAACTAGAACTCCAACGCACACAATGCGCAAAGAAGGTAACATAAATTCAATAGGAAGAACAACTTTCACGCCAAACACCAACAAAAATAGTGTTGCTTTGTTCAATCTCTTGTAAGTTGTTCTATACGCCCAAAGCACAGCTGACACTTTATCATCCCAATCCTTTCTTCCAACATCACAATTTTTTGTCAATGTCTGGCCCAAAATTTTGTTGAAAGCCTCAACGGTTCCATTTGCCTGAGGATGGTAAGGTGTAGTTTTATGGTGTGCAACCATAAACTCATCTAATAGGATCCTGATTGTCTCATTCAAAATGTGCGTACCTCTATCACTTGTCAAGATTAAAGGACATCCATATCATGTAAGAACATTCTCCTATAGAAACCTAGTTGTTATAGTTGTTGTACAGTCCTTTATAGGTGTTGCTTCGCCCACCGTGTGAGATAATCTATGTAAGTAATGATATAGTGTGATCCAGTCCTACGCACGGCTGGTGAAATAGGTCCTACAAAGTCAATGGCCCATTTCTCAAACAGTTCGGCACTAGTAATCGGTATCAAAGGCATCTCATCTCTTTGCCCTGTTTTTCCTAGGCGCTGAGAATGATCACATGCCTTACAATATTCTTTACAGTCTCTATACAATTTCTCCCACTATAATCCAGCAATTAAGATCTTTCGGGAAATTACATCACCTACATAATGGACACTTGCAATACCACCATGAGCTTCTTCTTCAGGATATCCTTGCGCTCATGCTCTAACACGCACGCAATGATGTAATACTTCATCTCTGCCTAGCTCGTAAAGGTCACCACTGATTAACATAAATGGTGCCGCACGTATAGCAAGTTGCTTCTTTTCTAATGCTTTCATTCTTATGGTGCCATACCTATTCGTAGAAAGATAGCAATGTCTTCTAATTCCATGGGCTCACGTTGTAACCTATATAATCGTGCATCCAATTGTTTCTTCAATTGTCTGTGCATCCTCTCTTGAATTGATTCTAGATAAATGGTCTAGTCCAGAATTGCTTTTCCCTGGCTTCACCACAACTGTGAAGTCAAAATCTTGAAATAGGATCACCCATCTACATATGCACCCCTGTAAGACGGGCTTGTTTACTAAGTACTTCAATGTCATGTGATTTGTATAAAACACAAATGGTGTTGCTAACAAGTACTATCGAAACTTGTACAATGCATAGATCATTGACAAAGCTTCACGCTCTGTAGTTGTATAATTTTGTTTAGCAGGAGTCAGCTTCCTACTAGCAAAATAGATTGGATGATCTATAATACCTTCGCCAGGTTGAGCTAACATAGCACCAATGGCCATACCAGAAGTGTCCACATGTACATGAAATGGTTTATCCCATGAGGGAAAGTGCAAAATGGGCATGGTAGTAATTTTATCTTTTAATATCTCAAACACGCATTGTTGTGGTTCTCCCCAATAAAATGTACCTTTCCCCTTTAGTAATTCTTCCAAGGGTGCAGCAATTTTGGCATACCCTTTTATGAATTTTCTATAATATCTTGTATGACCTAAAAATCTGCACACCTCACTTTGACTGGTAGGCACTTCCAAGCCTAAAATGACTGTAACCTTGGCTGGATCAACTAGCAAACCTTCCTTGCAGATTATATGTCCTAACAATATCCCAAATGGTGTAGAAAATATGCACTTCTTGATGTTCAAAGAGATACTCAATTTCCTGCATCATTCAAACATTAAGTGTAGATTGTCACAATGATATTTCACAAGCCCATATACTGTCCAATCATCTAGGTAGACTGTAAGAAGTTGTGAATAAAATCCTTAAATGCCTGAATAACTATGTGCGAGAATACAACAGGCACGTTTTTCAATCCAAAGGGCATCACAATATAGGAAAAACTACCCCATTCAATAGTAAATGTTGTCTTTTCTTGATCCTCCTGAGCGATCCTAACTTGATGATACCCGGAAAATCCATCTATGAAAGAATATATTTCACGCCCTGCAACTCCTAGTATTTCCTCAATGAATGGTGTAGGGAATGGATCTGTGATGCATGCAGCATTTAGCTCCCTGTATTCCACACATATCCTAATCCGTTCATCCTTCTTGATATTGATCACCATTAGGCTAACCCATTCTGACTCATCAAGGGGCTTGATAATTCCAGATTTCAACATTTTATCAATTTCTTCCTTTACCTTTTCGTGTAAATTAGGATTCATTCTGTAAGGTCTCTTTCTAATTATGCGTGCACCATCCTTAAGTTTTATATTCATTTCCCCAAGTGATTCATGCATGCTTTTAAGTTCATGATATCCTTGAGGGAATAAGTCCTGATAATCCCTAAGTAACTCAATGATTTTTTCTACCTCCGAGTCTAACTAGTAATCTCCAATTATGGCCTCCTTAGGCTCAACCTCCAAACCTATATTCACCTTCTTTGTCTTCATGGGTTTGTGGTAGGTGCGCATATCCTTGTCTGCACTATCCAAGACCTCGCACACCCCATGTGAATGTTCAATATCTAGGTTCTCAACTTCCTCGTCATCCACGATGTAAACCATCTTTCCTTTCTCTTTCTCAAGGCAAGCGTATTCAAGTAGTATGGAGTCTATTTCTTCTTCCTTTTCAAAACATGCTCCGAACTCGCCTCACTGAATAATTCCTGAATATGCTCTTCTACTTTTTCACTATCTCCCATAGTTAAGCACTTGACAAATTTTAATGCCTCTCGCTATAGGAGGTTTAGTTGAAAAGTAGTCAAAATTCTGGATCATACCTATAGTCAAATCTTGCCAGTTCCCAGTTTCTCGATGTAGTTATGCATATACATATCAGGCATGTGCACATCCTTGTAGCGTAGAATACAATCTATGCACCCAGAGTGAAGGTGGTAATGCTTCCTGTCCTGCTATCCAAAGTCTCTCACATTGTTGAATGTGATGTTGAACAGGTTGATCACCATGATAAGTGCATATTTGCGTAGGTGCATTGTTCCTTATAAACCTAGTAGACAAAGCTATTCCAATCTCTTCCTAGTTTATAAGGTTATCTTTTTTCGACTACCCACCAAAGACACCTTGTTGTCCCGCGTAGTGTATATACTAACATATCTCTCCTTTTAACTTGATCTACCCATTGTGTTTCCATGGCCTTAAAAAATGCAGGAAGATCTTCTGCCCCTGTATACCAAGGTATTGTGTTACCTATCCATCGAACCGAACAAAGTCCATTCTTGCGCGTAACCATGCTTTTCACCTCACATCCTACTAATTCATATGTACCATGAGCCCAATTGTCACAAGAAATACTCGTAGTATCACTAATAGAATGAGAATCCTCCCACTATAGGATGTCATCTTTTGATGGCTCATTGACCTCTGGATCCTAAATAGCGCATACATAAACTCTGTTTAAGTCCTCCTCACTTAGAGGCTCAACATAGGGTGTAGAATTTCCATCTTTCAAAGGTATTACAACCCTTTCCTCCTTGTTTTCAAAGTTGATATACCCCTTATTAAATCTCAAGTCAGCATTATTCGCATAACACCAAGGGCATCCAAGCAGAGCTAGAAAATTGTCTACTTCTACAAGTGCTAATACCTCAAAATCCCCAAAGTGAACTTGGCCCTTGTATAGTTATACATGCATCTTTCAAGACTCTTGTGGGAGTGGCCTTAGTTTGGTTTTGCCGTGAATAACACATTAGATGATGGATGCAATGGGGCCTCCCCATTTGTACCCATGCATCTAATGTAAGCACATTTACTTCCGCACCTATATCGATCAATATGTTGCTCAACAGCCACCCATCCACAACAACATTCAAAGTAATTTCTTTGTCATAATCAATGCTATCAGGGGGAATATTTGCATGCAGAATCTGTTGTCTAGTCTCAAGACTTACGCGAGTGTTCCCTTTTAACCAACTTCCTAATAGTGGAATAATGTTCTCCTGGCGCAACATCTTACACACCTCTCGCAGATCATCGATATCAATTTGGACTGTCTCTAATGCTTTCTTTTTCTCCTTTAGGTACTTGTATCTCACCCTGAAGATTCCTTAGCACTTCCATGGTATCCTGGTAAACTTCCTTTTGATGAGTAGGATTTGGGTACCTCGCATGCAAAACCTCCTCCTTGGTGATCGTAGGCTTCTGGTGCAATGCCTCTCTCATGTGTGCTGCTTCAGTGCGTGTAGTAATCTTCACTGTCAATGCCTCAAGTCCTTCTGTTATCTTGGGCATCCACACCGATCTTCTACCGTGCACTAGATTCTAACCATCCTAGCACCTTTGTTTTCTTTCTTATGCTTTTACTTACTCAGATGCTCATATAAGTTTGGGCACTCTTCATAGCTATGGTTCTTCCCGTAAAAAGAACATGCAATATTATGAGGACATTTGCGCCTATAGTGGTTAGGAGATCCACACGTATAACATGTTCCACGAGGGAACTCTCTTCCTCCACCATGGCCTCGTCCTCCATATCCACCACGATATCCATGTCCCCTTCCATGACCTCCTTCAAAACACCCCTCATTCTTGTCATAGCGTGTTTGATTATGATCCCAATCTTGGTGCTCATTCTTACCCTTAGAATTATTTGTTACACTTGTCTGTTGTACTCCAATGTCTATAGCATCCTGGATCTGACCAATTAGCCGACAATCCTTAGTATAATGGGTCGTGGACCTGTAAATCTTGCAAAAGTAAGATACATTATTCCTTATCATGCACTTGTAACAAAGGACAGTGACTAACATCATGATTCAAATGGCAAATCTCATAGTCTAATAGTAATGATCATACCATTTTGTGAGGGAAACTATCCTTGGTGTGACCTTCCACTTCACAATCTATACACCAAATTCTTGAGCGCGTTTCAATGGCTGAATTTGTTGATAGCTTCTCTAACTACTTTTCCATAGTTGCAATCTATGCCTCTAGAAATAGACTAATGCCAGCTTTTAATGCTCCAAATCGCCTCAACACGCAAAGTTGCTTCCAAGCCAGCATAGATCAATGTATGTCTTATGTGACAACACCCTTATAAAAGGTGTAATCAATCCTCCAACGAACCACTTTGTGTATACATGCTTTGGCTAGCATGAATATCATAAGATAGATTAGATAAAAGTGTCTTAAAATGAGCATCATACTCACATACACTCTCGTAGTGCCTTACTTGATATCAATTACACATAGAATAACACTTAGATTTAGCCAATATCTTCCATCTTTATTAAGTACTGTAAGCTCCTTACAAGTATTATCAATCTATACCAATGCCCATATGGAACTGATATAGTGATTCAGTCATATGCGTATATTCTCTATTACACATACATACATCCAGCTCTCGCAATACATGCATCTCTCTCTCTCTTACTATGCACCTAACATCATATATATAGGGTGGGGACTTTCCCTTCACCACTTATCTATTCCAGAAATAGGTCACATGTTATTAATAGCCACACGCCGTTTACAATTATAGCCACACATGCAAGTGCACTATCTATAGTCCTCTTGTAGTTAACTGAAGTGTCAATTCTATTCTCATCTTGTCTCCATGCATAAATGCTTCAAACCACTTCTCTAAATATAGATAATGCATGGCGCACACATCTCTAGCATTGTTGATGTGTTCCGCACACCATCTTCTAAAAATAGGTCTCCATGCTCAAAATTAGCTAAGTCCTAAAATCTAAACTTACCTTCCACGCTCGGGTCTTTCATGTCCTTTTGCGCCCTTGATCCTGGCCTTCTATCCCACGTGGACTCTTTGTGTGATCTTTGACAAGTATTCTTTGATCAAGAATAAGCATAGAACTCTAATAACCTGTAATAGAAACTTAAACTTACACAGTGTACACCGCAAGCATGAGAAAGGCACAAAGAAGTATAGAAGGATGAAACAACCAAGATTAGTCACAAAACATGCACTTTTATTACTTCAACAATGTGCATAATGTATCATACATTCAAAAGAGGAATTAGTTGCCATTATAGTCTTGGAAAGGAGGATTGAAATTTCCCTCAACATACAAGAACAACTTGCAGAACAAAGAGGATTCTTGAAAAACACACACTTGCCTAAGATGTCTAACTGTCCAACCTCTTGGAATGAGCTTCCAACTTACATTTATAGAAGAAGTTGTGAGAGAGAAGAGGAAGAGTAATAAATTCCTTCCTAAATTGAAGGTACATGATGGTTCATTTATTACAGTTGGTTAAACCACTTGAGAAGGTTCCATCATGTGTCATTAATGCCCAATTTGACTTATTCTTCTCAATTAATTAAAAGAATATTTAAATAAATATTATTATTAAAATATTTAAATAAAAATATGAATTTAATTACTATTTTTGTTTGGGGCCCCTTAGGATTGGTTTGCACTAAATGGGGTTTATGAAAACAATATGGCCAAAAAGACCAACTCAATGGTTGGCTCACCGAGCCAACTCACCAAGGTCGTGTCGAGATCCTCTTCATGAGATTTTACTACAATCGAGTTCACTTTGAATCAAGCTCCTCCTAATCATCTTGTGTCACCAAAATCCCATTACTAAGCCCATCATGCATTGAACAAAATCACGTGGTCCCTACTCACCTATTGAACTTCGTGTTGACTCGGTTTATGGTATTCTACTTTTACAAGTCATTGTCATCTAACACCTTTTCTAACACTCTTTTCACTTAGCCATTTGATGGATCGACTCAACTTCACCTCCAAATGAATTTTCTTCACGCATGAAATTGATGTCGCCACCCTGGTGTGAGATTGTCCTATAATGATTGCTCTTGTCAAACCAAACTCGAGCCATGCTTCATCAAATGACTTGTTGACCAAGTCGACTCGAGATCCATTCAACTCAATTAGTTAGTTGAATTTGTAGAATCTAAATGCCCACACCGAGTCGTGTTATCTTTGTGCCATTCCACCGATGGATACTTCACATCACTATCTTGCACTGAGCTCATTGTTACAAATTTGAGCTCGTGCTTTGCTTACCTATTTGTATCCCTAAGACAAATCAACTTTGCTCAATGAAGCATCAAGTTGAGTTTCTTCTACATCAACTTACCTGAGTTATGCAAGTTACTCGAGGTTTATCTCTCAAATTTATCCCATCGATTAAACCACACTATACTCACCATATCATGCCATCTCTTCTCGAGTAACCACCATGCTTCAACCAAACTACCTTATGTTTCAAAGATTTGAATATCTCAATACATCATGCCAGTATGACCTCCCACTATTTCACCTAATTCTAGAGCATTTCTTTGAATATTGACGAAACAAATAAGGGTAAAGGGCTAGGAGGAATACCTGTTAAAATGTTAGTTGAAGATTGTTGCATTCGTATGACTTCTTGATCCACAACTGATCCTGAGAGAGCTTCTTTTTGGCTAGGAGGAACTACCTGAAATAGAAAACAAGACCACCAAATAAAAGTTAAATAGTATATGCGTGGCTCATTTAGCATACACCCGATCTGGGAAGTGTGATACTCCTGACATTTGTCAAATCCATTGTTTAAAACAACTCAATGTTAACAATAAAGGAGATCCTACTATAGTTAAAATGATTTAGGTATCTCATTCAAACACAATAAGCAAATTCATTCACAACAGGCTAAGCTATGATCGAATATGAAGGTCAAGGTCTCTGCAGAGAGCCGGTACTAGTCAGTATCTTGTTGCAGGCGGTTTTGGGTATTTGGTGGAACTTTTTTCTTGGTCTGAGGGTAAAAACATAGAGACCGACGTCGATCTGGTATGATCAATGTCAGTTTAGGTTAACCAGCGATGGTTGTGGGTAACCGCGTCGGTATGGTCGGGTACAGGAAACTTAATAAAAACTTGATGTGAGGGAAGATCTAAGGCTAAATGGAAATGTAAAGGGCAATGGAAAGGTCTGTGTAGGTCTTAGGTATACTCAGGGGTAGTTAAAATCTAGGTATGGGTAGTTTAATGGTGTGGGTGAAGGAATGGTCAAGTTTGTATGGAGGTAAATGGTGGGGGAATGGGAATGGGAGTAGAAACTAATAACAAGTAAAAGAGTCTACTCAAATGACAATGGACAAGTGTTGGTTAACAAAACACTTATTTTTATACGAGCTTGGTGTCTACTTGGCATTAGCGGCTGATCAAATGGAAGGAACTTAGTATGGTGATGGTGCTTCCCACCGCTCCCGTGAATGCAAGTGGCTCTGTGATTGCTTCTGGTGCTAGATTTGGATGCTCTGATGCGTGTACGAATGTTGGTTCTTCTTGCATGCAGCTTTGGTTTCGTCCTTTGCTCTCATAAATGTGCCAACCTCGAAATAAGGTTGTTTTGGGGATTAAATGGTAACAGACAATGGTTTCGGTTGACCGTAAGCGGTGGTTTAGGCAGCAAGATCTAGCTAAGGGTGGGATTTTCTAGGTTTTCTAAAATGGGTAGATCCCCTTGATTTTCTTGGATCTCGTTTGTTTTCTTCTGGATTAGAATGGAAGCTTCCTTTCTAACGGGTGGGAATGTGGTTAGAGGGAATGTAGGCTTTGATTTTTAGGGTTTATGTACGTATTTTTTAGTTATGGCAACATGCTAAGAATAGGTCTTAGGGTGAGGTGGTTAGATGAGGTGTATAGGTGAGGTGGATGTGTGGGCCTTATCCAATTAGGATATTTAAATAATAGATATTGTGAGATCATGAATTAATTTAATTAAATTAATATTAAGTGGGAGTGAAAGGGGTCATAGTTAGGTGAGTAATATTCGAGTTGGTTATTTGTCGAGGGACTAGGGAGTGTGATCCAATTTTGGTGTCTACGTTTTTCCCCTTTTGTTGCGTAGCTTGTATTGGTAAGCGACACTACAAAAATAAGATGTGGTTACCCCATGTGTGGGTGAAGATGATCCCCCTCAAACCAGGAACTAATGAGGTAGAAGGAAAAATCGGTGAGTGGTTTGATATAAGGTGAATGTGATGAAGATGAAGGTGGGCAACGGGGATAAAGAGGGGTAAAGGTCTAATCGAGAAATCTAGGTAATGGGTCAGGGTCAAAGGTAGTAACATTCAAACACACACATGTATAAACTGTAGCACGGTACCAGGTTGAAGAGTAGGAAAACTCTACATTTTCTAAGGTCATTAGGTTTATCCAAACAAGGTTGAGGTGATTCCAGTATCCAAGGTATAGGATATGGTCTGGAAACACATCACAGGTCAGGTGTAGGAATGTTTAGGTATGTTCCAGTACACCAAAGGTTGGGTTAGGATAAATAGTCATGGAAAGAAGCAAGGTAAGGTCAGTATTTCAATCAACACAGGTAACAGTGCCACAAGGTATAATGAGCACATGAGGTCACAGGTCACTAGCAATGTCCCAAGTCCAAGTAGCTAGGTCATGGCATAGGTAGGGCCAAGGTATGGAAAATAAGGATTCCCAAATGAGGATAAGGTGAGGTAATAAATGATGAGGTCGGGAGGATAAATTGAAGTGTCCAAGTCGGGTGTGGGTGAGGTAAAGGACGTAGGACAGCAGAAAGGAGGGGTAGGGGTAGGAAAAAGATTAGGCAGGATAACCGATGATGGTTTGAAGGAACCAATGCCAATGCAGGAGGGGTTGGGTGGACCACCAAAGGCGGCATGACAAACATGCCACCACAAATGGTGGTAGTGTGATGAGGTAAGAGTCAATCCCTTTTCTTTGTTTTGTGAGTTAGATTGATTTAGAGGTTGGGTGGGGAAAAATAGGTTTGGGGGAAATGAAGTTTGAATTTTGGGAGGGAAATCGAGGTAAATAGGAATGAGGAGAGAGGTGATGGGGTGATGGAGGGGTGGGGAAGGGTGGAGGGGGGATTTGGGTAGGGTTAGGTGGGTAGAAGGGAGAAAAAGGAAGTTTTTAGGAAGAAGGGGGTTTGGACGTCACGGTTTATGCGGCGACAAAGGACCAACGTCGGCCAAAGGTGAGCCGACGCCGATGGTGCCGAACCGCACCGGCCGGTCGAAATAGGTGACCAATGTCAACGTAAGGGGGACCGGGTTAGTTAGAGATAACCGGTACCAGGTCATAATTTGGGGAAAAAGGGGCCAAAAGTGCCCTAGGTTGGGTGGGTGAGGTAGGTAGTGGGAAGTAGGAGATGTTTAGGGGAAAATCATAACATAGGTAAGGGGTAAAAATAGGTAAGGGTGAATGATAGTGGGTTAGGGTTGGGTTGGGTAGATAGAAGATGTGATACAAAGGTAAGGAGGTCTAGGGAAAGAGAGGTAGGGTGGTAGGTATAGGTGAGGTGCCGAGTAAGATTGTGGTTATGATTAAGGTGAAATTAATGTGATGTTTTACTAGATGCATGTGAGAGATCAGTTGAGGATGCGAGATAGGGTGCCACCCCGCTATTGAGAGTTCGAGGCATGGCGACAGTCAAGGAGTGGAGGCATGTCACAGATGTTGGCCTGATTAGGTTATGACACTATCGGCATGTAGTCTAACATCCAAGTTTGATGGTTTCTCTCATCGATAGATGGGATTCAGTGACCAACACATTCCACCTACCGGGGAGATGACAGCCACCCTAAAGGACGTGTAGAAGATCCTGCGGTTACCTATATTGGGGATGCATGTATAATTGATCTCCTTAGAGGCATTTGAGGAGTTGATGCTGATGGTATTTGGTGAGGGGATGGTGGAGCTGACATTCCACAACACCAGCCTAAGATATGGAGAGATGTACCTAGCCTATCCAGAGGAGACGAGGCTAGTAGTATTATTGATGGAGGTAATCTATGTTTTGTACTTGCCAGATGTAGAGGGTGGGAGATTCCCAGAATCACTGATGGGGGTACTACATGACATGATTATGGACAGGACTCCTTCGCATAGGTTCCAAAGATTCCTAGTGTAGCTATATAGAGAGCTATGGGCATATGGGCAGCTCCACAGGTTTAACCTATGTTGCACATTTATTCTTCACTATTGGGCCTATGAGCACATTGTTTATGTTCATCCGATTGGTATACCCTAGGTAGATGCATTTGAGCCTAGTTTTATCGGGGTATAGGTGATGGGTGCTTGTGATGGGAGAGCGGCAGTAGGTAGGGTTACACATGATGTAGCCTATTACAGGAGGCTACTAGAGGGATTGTCTGACATGGACATTATTTGGAGACTCGTATGTGGGTTATCCCTCATACAGAAAAATGGCCAATGAGTTAGATGGTTTACAAATACTCAGATGGATTGAGGGGCATCATGTAGGGGAGCATGAGATGATCCCAGTAGATAGGGTTAGACGGCAGTTTGGGCTACCATAAGATATACCACCACCTTTCCCACAAGTGGAGAGATGATGTGGAGAGACCACTGCCACTACCATAACCGACAGTACCTATAGGGGAGGAGGAGCAGGTTATAGACCGGTGTATCGATGATGCCGAGTGACTGATAGGTATAGACAGTGGTGGGTGGCTCATTTACAAGCAGTACCTCCCAGACTAGGGCAGCCAAATTTAGCCACCATCACATGCAGAGAGACGCCCTATAGGGGTAGGTGGTGACCCTGATTACATAGTTAGGGATGGTACATGGGTAGAGAGTAGGTTTGGAGGTGGAGGTGGCCTCATTGCATGCCCGATGGCCCAGGGTGGAGATGGAGATGGAGATGGAGATGATGAGTAGGTGGCCACTCTACAGGCATGGGTTACAGAGTTTACAAGGCCAGCTTGGTGATCGGGGATCATTTTTGAAAGTTCTCTAAACATCCTAAATGGTGTTAGTGCGAAGATCATCTCGAGAGATTTCCAACAACTGTGAGAACGTGACAAATAGACATCGGGAGTTCTAGTTATGTCTGGTCAAAGTTCGGTCAATAGGAAAGTCAACTCTGGTCAACTTGATCAATATTGGACCAATCGCACTTTGTGCAACATGTGGCAAAAAGGCTTTGGCAAAATTGAAGGGTTTTACCCACCGGTCTTCGACAATCATGAAATGGTTGGTTTGATTTTCCAATCGCGGGTCGACAGGTGGTCTTATTCGTCATATTTCATGTGGGTCGAATTTCAAATTACCTTGTAATTATTTGCCACGCATTATTCCCAAATGCCACATACCATGCATATAGATATCTATGCTTTTATATTAATGTTTATACATTAGTATACCCAATTAAACCACCACATGCTAAGTCCATTTGTGAAGGAGGGAAGCGGTGGTGGGGGCATGCAAAGCCATCCACGTGGAAGAAGGTGGTGAAGCGGTGGAGATGGGGGCGGTTAAGCCTAAGGTGGTCCTTTGACCACTATAAAAATGCATGGAAAGGCTTAATAAAGCCTAAGGTATTATCAACCCACAAAATGTGGGATATACATCCACTTACCTTGCGTGGAAAATGGTGGAGGAGCCGCTAACATGGGGATGTTAATCCCATTTCATATGCAAATGTGCCAAATTGGGATTGTTCATCCCATTTAAAATGCTAAGCACCCACTTTGGAATATTTTATCCCTTATCAAAATACTACGGGCTAAAGGTTTAAAAATAGCCTAAGGGATAATATGTAAGTGCATATTTTTGGGCCCTAAAATTGTATAAATAGGGAACCCATTTGCATTGTAAAAAAACACACAACCCAAGCTTATTATTTGTTAAGCTTATTGTGGGGACACATTAGTCCAAGAAGCTTATTATTTTTAAGCTTATTTGTGAGATGTGTCAACAAATATTGTTTATTGGCCTATTATTTTAGGCAATAGTAGACGAAATATTTGTGATTGGGAGTAAATTATAAACTACCCAATAGGCCCATTGAGCCACACCAATTACTTGCAAATCCTGGATTGTCGACCGGAGTGCTAGCGTCGCATTGATAGCATCGGGAAGGCCAATCGAAGCCGAAGGAGATTGTGCATCAGGAAGGTGAAAAATAATTCGACTGATCATTGAAAGTTTTCGAAGAACTAGTGTACTGATAGGCAAGTAAAATTCCATTAGGTTTTCTTGTGAAAGTACTATTGTAACTTACAAGTTTTGACTAGTGGAACGGTTCGACCACGAACCCAGAGACGTAGGCAATTGCCGAACTCGTAATCAATCTTTGTGCAATTGTCTTAAATGTCTTGCATTTTATTTTAAATTGATTACTTAAAAGGAGTAAATTATCGGCAAATAATTAAAGCCTATAAGGGTCCGAGATCAGGTAGTAATAATCTGATTATTTTTGAATCAGTTGCCACTACACAAAGTGCGAGATTAGGCACTATAGGATCGGTATAGGGGTCGAGGCCGATGGGACCACCACAGCACCAAAATAGGGTCCTAGTTCACGGTAGGGGCGGGATAGGGTCCCATAAGATAGGCACAAGGGCGAGAGGCCGATGGGGCCACCACATATAGTACCCATATCCAGTTACGGATGCCTTGGTGAGGCCAGTATTACCAAGATCGAGATGATGTCAAAGGGGATAGATTTTCTATCATATGGAGAGTCTGAGCATAGCAGGCCTCGAGTGAGAGGACCAAATCCCATACCCACAACGTGGAGAGCACTGGGGGCCATCGAGCCCCGAGACACGATCAGTTGAGGCTACTAGTTCATGGACACTAGCCCCAAGTGATGTACCTACAGGGACCTAACCACGCTCCATGAGAGGTGGTGATATGTTATCAGGCCACCAGACAGGAGCCAAGGAGGAGACAGAAAAGACTGATATGGAGGATATCCGACAAGATGATGCATGATGCACATCCCTCCATTTTGATATATTTTATTCATTTTTGATATATACCAGCCTGCGTGCCGAAGATATTTGAGAGTTATGTATATGGATACACATGTTTGGATGTTTTTATTTATAGAGATGATGGTGATTTTGGCCTAATGTATTTGTGTTGATAGAATTTTATGATTATGCATAGATGGATTCATGATAGGTGTGTTAGGCATGATGGAGTCAGGTTATAGGCATGGTTGAGTTAGATTTTGGTTTAGGTATGGATGGAGTTAGGTTATAGGCATGGATTGAGTCAGTCCTAGGCATGGAGTGAGTCAGGTCTTAGGCATGGATTGATCGATGTTGGTTTATAGATGGTTGAGTTGAAATGGGTTGAGTATTAATTTGTGCAATTAATGATGATATGGGTCACGTTTGAGATGTTTTATGGTAACATGCATGATAATGGTAAAGCAATGGTAGACATAATGAATGTATGTATGATGATGATAAAAATGTGAAGCAATATGTTGTTTGTTTGGTTTAATTTCCAATTATTGATATAAAAAGGAAACTAACTAGGGTAGAATGTGATTGAGGAAAATGAAAGGTGAATTGGTTAGGGTAGGGAGTGGCCGAGCTAACCTCCAAGGGCCACATGCCCTCGGAGTGTTGCCTACATAGTCCCGGTGAAAAGGGATCTCAGGCTGATGTAGTTCTCCCATAAGCTAGGGAAGAATGTGAGGAGGTATGAGTATGGGTTGGTAGTTTATAGGCATGATTGGGTCTAGTTTTTTGAGATATGGGTGAATTGTGGGCACATTGGTATGGGTGATTTTGAGTTGATTGTGGTAAAAAGGAAAAATTACCCAAAGATAATCATCGAGGATCTAATCCTATAGAAAGTAATCAATACGTAATGAAGAAGGTTAAAAGACAAGAGGATGCAAGGAAGCCACCTGATTGGTAAGGATCATAACGAGTGGGTCATACCTTGGATAGGATGATGAACGTAAGACCCTAAAGACATTACATGATTGATTATTCTAAAGGTGAAGAGTAGTCACATGATCACCAAATGTCACAGTTCCAATAGGTCCCTTGAGGCGGTAGGAAATGAAAATACAAATGGTGAGAGGGTGAAAAATGGTTAGTTTATATGATATTTGGCAGCATGCATTTAGGCAAGAGATCCAAGGTCACAATGGGCAAGTCCATGATGAAAATTTTTTCTATTTTGACTGATATTTGAGATAGACTTATCGATGTGGAAGTCTATATGGGATGAGAAAATTAACTCATTTAGGTCTTCGCAAAGATGATCGATGTAAGAAGCTTAAGATTATTTTCTCTCTCTTTTTTTTTTTTTTTTGAAAGAGCTTTACATAGTTGTCCTTTGAGGGAGTAGTTTATTTATAGCAGAAGATGAGAGAGAAAGATGTCCTTTTGAGGGAGTCATCTTTTTATTGGAAGTTTGTCTCAAGGAGTTGGATCCTATGTGAGGGCTTTTAAGTCATGGACAAGACTAAGATGAAGAATCGATTCTTGTTCGTAAAACAAGGTGAAATGACCATGGGATCTCATCTAAAAGCGAAAAAAAGTAGCCATGAGAATCATCCCATGTGCAAAAGCGTCGTGGTACACATATTTAAGAGAAGATAAAATGTGACGGTACACACATGATTCTTGTTTAATAATTGGGGGCGATATAGTGAAAGGGGGGAAGTGAAAAGCACTCAAGGGATGAGCATGAAAAGAAGCAGAAGGTGAGGTAGGACTGAAAGTCAATAGTATAATGGTCGAAGATGCAAGGCATTAAGGGGCTCAAGTTCGGGTTTACCATCTAGTGAAGATAAATGATAAGCACCTGATCCATAAGTATGAGTCACAATGTATGGTCGAAGCCAATTAGGAGAAAAATTTCCCGTTTACTTTTTTCTGCATTGGTTACATGTTGATTTTCTTTCAGGACAAGGTCAGCGACTTGGAAGGTTCGTTCATGGACACGTTTGTCATAGGCATGTTTGATACGTTTTTGTAAACTTGAATATGGTCAAGAGCATTAAGACGGCGTTCATCTAATAACTCAAGTTGTGCTAAACGGTCCTAGTGAAAGTCATCATCATTGAGCATGTCATGGAGAGAAATATGGATTGATGGAATTTGGACTTCGAGATTTATAACACCCTCTATACCATAGATGAGAGAAAAAAGGAGTGGCAGCATGGAAGTGTGAATACTAGTACGGTATGCCCACAGGGTGAAAGGAATGTGCGTATGCTAGTCCTTCCCAATATCATCAACCACTTTCATGAGAATTTTGTTCAAGGTTTTATTGGTGGATTCAACTTGGCCGTTGGTTTGTGGGTAATATGGTGACGAGAAACTTAGTTGAATACCGAAGGCATCGTAAAGTTTCGCAAGGTTTTATTTTTGAATTGTTTTCCATTATCAGTGATGAGGTGATGAGGAACACCAAAGTGACAAATGATGTGATGATTGATGAACTCACATATTTTCTCAGCTTTTGTGGAAATGAGAGGTATGGCTTCAACCAATTTTGTGTAGTATTCGGTAGAGGTGATGATCCATTGATTTCATTGTGAAGAATGGGGATTGATCTCTCCGACAAGATCCAAACCCCATTGAGAGAAAAGCAAAAGGTTACGGTGACCCGTAAGGCATGACTCGGTGAATGATGAAGGTTGGCATGTTGTTGGCATACGGTTTTGTGTTGATCCTCTGGGCAAGCAAGATTTGGTTATAACCTGAGAATCCATCCATGAGTGATAGCATCTCGTGACCAGCGGTAAGGTCAACCATTTGGTCTATACCGAGAGGAAAGTTAGCTTTTGGGTAAGCGAGGTTGAGGTCACAAAAATTTGTGCAAATGTAGAGTCCCCCATTGCCTTAGTGACATGGACAATGTTAGAAATCCATCGAGGATAATTAATGGGTAAGATGAAGGAAATAGAAAGAAGGCATTAAAGTTCTTCTTTAACCAGAGAGTAATGCGAGGGTGTATTTTCCTCAACTTTTGTTTTACGGGTTTGGCATTGGGAATGGTTATGATATTGTGGACCACTATGGTGGGGTCAATACCAAGCATATCTATGTAAGACCAAGTGAAAGCATGGTTATGGTTTTTGAGAAAAGAAGTGATGGCTTCCTGTTCAGCAGCATCTAAAGAATGTCTGATCTTTAGAATGTGCGGGTCATCCTGAGTATGAACGTTGATCTCGATAGTTGATTCATTCAACATGGTTTGCATCTCGGATGGTAACGACCGATAAATATATGAGTCTTTTGCACCAAGGTAGGTGAGTATATACTCATCATCCTATATTGAACGATGTTAATTTAAGGTTTATCATCATTGATCATTTGAAGGTACAGAAGGGAAGAGAGGACGGAGCCTCACCCGCACGTTGATAAGTCGAGAGGCCCTAAGTAAATGGTGTTTACGAAAAAAAATAGGAGGAATGGATTCTGGATCCATCGAATTTGTCGGTGAAGGTGGTGATGGTGGTGAAGAAGATGAAACGGGTGAAGAAGGTGGAGAAGGACCGATGTCTTCAATGAGTTTAATGTGGGCCTTCTTGGTAGATGGTTTAGCAAAGCCGATACCACTACGTTCATTATGTTTGCAGGTAGTGTATGGAATAATAGTATGGCGTCCTTGCTCATAAAATCCAAAACCAAAACCCTTCCACAGACATCGGTGTAGGAAGGTGTGGGTGAAATGGCGATTGGTGAGTGACTGGAGGTCGGCAGAAAATGGGCGGGTTTGTGAGGGTGGTTCAGGTGTATAAGTGGTAGAATCAAGTCCCCCATAGGTGAGATTGGTATGAAGGTGGGGAGGACCATAAAGGAGGCACTCCCCTATGTGGTGATCATAGTGAGGGTGTTGGTGAAGACTTCCATACTCTTGTGGAGTAAGGAATGTGTTGACACTATATAGGCGATACTCCCCAAAGTGAGGCATTGAAAAATTCCTTCTAAGGGATTGGTGGTTGATATGTGGGTAGTTGGGATGGATGACATGTTAGAGGTTGACTCGAGAGGTGGAGCCAGCTGATTGGGAGGCTGACGGTTTGGCCATGGAGGTTGTGGCAATGGTAGGAATGGAGGATGTAGGTGCGGTTGAGGTAGCGGTGGCACTGGTGAGTGGAGGTGTAGGTGAAGAGGTAGTGGTCATGGAGGTAGATGCTTTAATGGGTATAAGCATGTCATTAGGTCGGTAAAGCATGTTACAGGTTTTGAAAGGTGATGGGTCAACCGAATAGTATAGGTGTGTCCTTCATGCTCAAACTTTACACAATGATGCAAAGTGGAAGGAACACAACCCATGACACGAATCCAATGCCTACCAAGCAACATGTTGTATTGAAATTCCCCCTCTAAGACGTAAAATAATTTAGGAATAGTGCGGGGCCCACACAAACATGGAGGATGATGATGCCAAGTGTAGATGTGATAGGGTCATTAAATGAACGCAACATGATGGGATGTTTATGCATGTAATTATCGTATGCACATTTATGCAAATTCATGGGAGGAGATGGTATTAATGCTAGCCACCCCATCAATCATAACACGTCATACACATATATCATCGATGTGGATAGAGATGAAGAGAGTTGGATCCGGTCACCGGTTTGGTGCGGTGCGGTCTCTTCATCTAAGAAGCTAAGGGCGGCTACTTGGTGAGTAGGTGGCAGTGTAGAAAAAGGTGGTAATTTGGTGAGGAGGCTACATGATGGGGTGTAATAATGGAGGCTACGGGTGTAGAATCATTGGGTAAGATCTCAATAGATTGAAGGACCTCCATGAGAGCTTGACAATGGGATTCCAAGGTTTAGATGAGGTCATATAGAGACATCTTGAGGGGGATTGGTGTAATTGTTTGAGCATCGTGTGATGTGTAACCCCATTAGAAATAGGATATGTGGGGTCGTGGATAGTGACTTTAGGTGTGGGTGCAGATGGTATGTTGGGTAAAGGGTTGGTTGGTAGGTCGGTTGCCTTTTGCTTTCCTTTGTTCTTCTGAGCATGGTTAGCAACGTGGATCATGTTGATTTGAGGCAAAGAAGTAGATGAAGTAGGTGAGCCATGAAAGGTATAGCGACAAGAAGGGCAAAAGCCAAGTGGCGGGAAGGAACCTTGTGAGATGAGTTGGGCACACCGACATTTGGGTGGAGGTTTGGTGAGTTCTCTGATGCGAACCATGTTAATTTCAAATCTTGGGGGTGGCTCTAAGAGTTGTGGAGGCAGATCTTGGTCATTGAGTAAGCAATGAGGGAAAAACTGTGGAAATGGGTGCTTTGGTGAAATGGGGTCCTCATTAAGAAGGTCATCATTGTCAAATTTTTTTTCAAAAGGACACAAATGGATAAGAACGGTTTTCAAAGCCTTACAGTTCTCTACATCGTGCCCTGGCACATGATGGTAGGTGAAAATTTTGGTGTCGTCAAACCCCTTTGGTTTGGGTTTGGTTGGGTCATAAGGTCCGAGAGGTAATTATGTAATGACAAAGTTTCAAGGAGGTTAGTTAATATTTTGGCATAGGCTCTCGCTAGTGGATCACAATGGGAAGAGAAAGTGGGTTTGGGTGTAGGTGCAGGTTGATTGTAGAGGAAGGGTCTTTGCATAAGGGGAGTGGGTCGAGCTATGGTTTTAGGTGTCGGTGTGGTCTTAGGTGTTGGTCGTGTTTGCTTGGGTAGGGGTATGGTAGATGAACTGAAAAGAGAGTGTGTGGTTGGTTTGACTACCTTATCGAGGGTAGCGGATTTTTTTCTTTAGGTTGCACCTTCTTGGGTAAAGGTGATACGGGTGCATGAGATCTAGAGGGAAAAGTGGATGGTGGAAGAGGGCGAGTTACCCATGGGGATAACTGAGGTGCTATGAAGGTAGATGGCATAGGTCATGCAGGAGGTGTGAGGGAAAGAGACTAAAGTGTCATGGGTTGTGAAGAAGTTATCGATGGTATTGGAGGTATGGGTGGTAAAGATGTTGCAGGTGTGGGCGGAAGTCATGTGTCGGGTGCTTGGGTATGTTAGAGGTCTATGAGGGAGGAATGGGCTGTTATGTTTTTGGTTTATCGGTGGGTGGAGGTTTCTTAACCATGCTAGAAGGGCGAGGTCCTAAGACAAATGAAAGGGGTGAAGGTGATGAAGGTGTGATCGGTGAGGTTGGGGTATGAGATCTATGGGATTGGTTCTTCTATTTGGGTGCCGGATTAAGCTTGGTGTTGGCTTTGGAGGATGTAGCTAAATCTAATTTGATGGGTGGATGAGTAAGGTTGGTGGTTGGGATGACCCCTAAGGTAGTAATAGGTTTAGGCAAGGAAGATGATGTAGGTGTGGGTTTGGATGTAGATGCATGTTGGGTTATGGGTAGGGGTGTGAGTTGAGCCATGAGTGGTATCGTGGAAGAATTTGTGATGGTTGTGGTTGTGTTTGGTTCGATTGGCTAGAATATTTTTGGATAGATAGTGGAAGTTTCAACTGAATGACATCTGCATTTGTGTTGAGACAGGAAGTAGAAGACGCCCCCAAAGTAAGGCTCTATCCACATAATCTAGGTAGTCGGCTAAGCGTGAGAAAGGCACTATTAGTAGGTGAGGTTGATGAGGATCCAATGGTGATTCCTATAAAATGTGTCTTAGAAATGGGGAATTTGCTAGCTTCAGCTTCTGTGGGTAAGAGAGCTGAAAGTAAGTCTACAGGATCTTGGGTAGCTGATGGAGAATGGTCACCTAGAGGCAACGAAATTTATACTAAATCTTTGATAGGTGGAGGAGATGATGGGTGCTCCTCTATGGGTGGAGGAGATAAACGAGCATCTTCCATGGGTTGGAGAGGTACTGCAGTGACGGCTCTCTAGGTGGAGAAGCCAAAGGTGAAATGGTCTCAATGTTAACAGAAGGCTCCTTCATAGGTGAGGGAGGAGATGAAGGGTGTTCCTCTATGGGTGGAGGAATAGGTGAAGTAAGTTCAAGTGTAGGTGGAGGACTTCGGGCTAGGATTTCCTCTATGGAAGGAATATGAGGTAATTGGAAAGCAACGGTGCATCACTGAAAATAACATGGACCTCGTGGGTATGGCTATCATGAGTTGAGGTCTCTCCGGTTTGATCAAAAGAAGGGGCATGATTAGGAAATGGTTTCTTGAAGATGTGTAGGTTTTGATTGGTAGGTGCATTAGGGTTATCTAAGGTTAACTCACCTTTCTTGAGCATAACCTGGACAATGTTCTTAAAAGTGATGCAATTTCCGTCACTATGACCTTTTACCCGATGATAGTTGCAAAAGTCATGCTCTATGTACCATGTGGGTGTGGAGCGAGCAGGATCAAAACTAGTGTGTGGCTTTACGAGAGGAAGGGTGATGGCCCCATATTTAATGAGATTTTCTAAGACAGAAGAATAAGGCTCCCCAATTGGGGTGTATTTCCATTGTTCTTGTCTAAATTGAAAGTTCTAGACATGTGAAAGATTAGATGAGGGGTTAGCCTAATTTGACGGATGGGCTGGGTTGGCTTTGAGTACCACTGTGTTAGCGGTTCCTTTGGCTTTTGAATAATTGTTTTGTGGTTTTGAAGAAGAAGAGGTATCATTTGACTTAAATTTTGAGTTCTTATTGCGTAGTTGAACTTTCTTTTCTTCGATGGCCCGAATCTCTAGCTTTCGTGCCATGGTAAATGCCTCATTGAAGGTTCAAAAATTCTACACCTTAGGGTTGGTGAGATATGTCTAGCACAAGCCCACGTGAAGAGCTCTATGAGTTCGGTTTGTGGTAGTTGGAATGTGCATTGATTGATCAGGCTACGCCAATGAGTGACAAAATCTATAATAGATTTGTCATCATCATCCGACGCGTAGAGTAGAGGTCAGTCATGGTAACCTTCTTAACAACATTGATGGAGAAATGATCCAAGAAGGCTTGAGCTACCTGATTAAATGAGAAGATAGAATGTCTAAGTAACCCACTATACCAATTTAATGTGGGCCCGGTCAAAGACATGGGAAAGGTCCTCAGAAGTAAAGTGTCATCATGGGCGATCAAATAACACCCATGTTTGAAAGACCGTGAAATGCTTGTTGCGGAATCATCTTTGTTTTTGAAATGGTTAAATTTAGGCATTTCCCAGTGTACGAGATATGGACAAATAGGAATGAATGGGTGGATGGGCTCATTACAAATTTCATCGTAGGTGAGAGAGTTGCGCGAGCCGGAAACCGATGCCTCTAGTGTCTACATCTTGTCCATCATTAACTTTATTAGGTCATTGGTAGGTTGCGATGGATGGGTGCCTCCTGTAGCGTAAGGAGGTTGGTGTTGGACATACGATGGAGGTGGCATTCTAGTATATGGAGATGTCATATAGGTAGTGTTAGTGCAAATTCACAACACCCCCAAAATGACCTATGGATCTACTTTTCTAAGGCAATGTCATTTGGTGTGAATGCACAACATTGAGCTTTCCCAAAGTGTGGGACCTTTGCAAATGGGGAAATCTCTAGAGAAGGCTGGTTCCTCTTCCTAAACTACCTACCATAAGCTATTCTAGTGCAGGCAAGCTAATCTAATCCTAATCTAACTATGCCAAGGAGACAAAGAGAGAGAAAAGAGGGAAAAATAGAGCCTACACTAAAACGGTGATACACCAGAGAAGGAAAATGTTGAACATCTATCAAAACTGCCATGGAAACAAAGAGAGGTGAGCAATGGAAAGGATGGACAAGTGCATCACAAAACCAAGGATGGATTTCACACAAAAAATGTTCCAAAACTCCATGAACATAGCCCCAAAACCTGCAATAGACATTCAAACATGCACAAATACCTGCAATGAAGAGAGGCAAGAAGAAAACAAGCAAAAATGAGCAAGGATGGACAAATGCATCACAAAACACGTTTTTTATTACTCCAAAAGTTTGCACAAAACATCATTTCACTGGTAAGAGGAAAAAAATGCCATTACAGAGCAAGGGAGGAGGTTCAAACTCCATTTTCAACCCTAGGGAAGAAAATAAGGGAGAGGCAGAGAAGAATGATGAACAAAACGTTACAAATGAGCCAAAATTGGCTTTTAACCATCGAGCAAAATGGAAGACAGAGAAAATTGATTTGGGACTTCAAACATCGACAAGATTCATCTAATGGGCCTGAAAAATGATGGGTTTCCATAAAAATCCCATACTTTGAAGTACATTGCTTTACAGAGCAAAACAGAGGCCCATACTTCATTAATTTTGGTGGTTGGAGTCGTTTTCTTGTGTTTTTGCATGCCAGATACGTTTTTCCATTTTTCTCCCACAAATATCCATCAAAAATCAAAATTTAAGATTCCATCATGTAGAGGATTTCAACAGCTTTCCAATGATATAAAGAACGTGAAAATCCGAGCTCGGGATCGAAAGTTATGCCCCTCTGAAAATTTAGGGCAAAATTCGGGTTGGCGGGCCGAAACTTGAAAATTTTCCATTTTTTGAATTTGGGAAAATTTCCCAAACATTCCCCATGCCCCGCCGCTCTGCTGCCACATGTCACTTTCCCATTAGCTGATGGAAATGTGGGCTCAAACCTCGCCTTTTTCACTTTGATTTTTCATTGGGAAAATTTCCCAAAATTTCCCCGCACTCGCCGCTCCTCCTCATCACGTGTCACTTCCTGGTTTGCCCATGGGTTTGCACTTCAACATTTGCCTTTGCACCTTTTGCAATTTTGGCAAAAAACCAAAATTTCCTCCACGCCCCAATTCTCGCGCTGACAGACACGTGGCATCCTCCGGTTGGTCCGCGGGCCTTCTAAACTTTTCTCCATCCTCCTCCGCTGGGCTTGCGGGCCAGTTTTTTCCTTTGCACCCTTTGCCCACTTTGGTGAATTTTTTAACTTCACTCCACCGGCCCGACCTCCACCGCCACATGGCATCTTCTCATTGGATGCGGGCCTGTCAAGGGAAAATTTCCCCAAAAAACTCCGCCGAGCCATAACTTTCAAAATATTTGGAGTTAGGAGGAAAATTTTACCTTTCTGGAAAGGGGAAGAAAAATCCTATCTGATGAATCCATTTCAAGAATCCTTTGAGTGCTTGAAATGTGTAAAAATTGAATTTGAAGCACAAGGAAGGAAATAATGAAGGCAAGTTAGCCAAAATAAGCAGGGGGCTCATTTTGGATAACAATTTGGCGACTCTCAGGGGTCATCTGCCTACTAGATGAATGATCAGTGGCCTTTGAAGCATCCATTGGGCATGGAGTCAAGCCTAATAACCAATTCTGATATGAACTATGAAAATCTGACCTCTGAGCCACTTGGAAACCCACTGAACTGAAACTGATCCTCACCAAAACCCACTAAAATGGACTGTGCAAGAGCAACCAAAACAACACCAAACAACTATGTACAAAACTAAAAATCATACATGCTCCAAATGGAACATGCAGAGTGTGCACAAGCACTTCTTCTGCTGAAAGCAAACCTACCTACTCTACTCTAACTAGAAGCAAAGGTGGGCTAAACAAACCCTGTAACTAGTTGTGTAAAATAGCTTCCTTTCTTCAAAATTGGCAGCCATGCAAATGATTTAGAGCTGAGTATGGCTGCTTGATGAGTGGAAAATCAACAAGAAGCTGGTCTTCTACCCAAATTAGCAAGGTGTCAGCTAAAAGCAAATTGAATACCTCTTTTAGTTCTTCTCGTATTTGGATTGATGAGGTATGGCAGCTAATCCTTGGTACTTTGTAGCTCATCCTCATGCTTAGAAGCAAGCATGACTGGTTGTGACTTATCCTTTGGCTCCAATGAAGCCAAATACCTTATTGGGAAAGGTCTGATCCATTTGATATGCCCATAGCTCTGATTTTCAACTCCAAAAATGGAGTCTTCTTGTAGACCTTCTTGAATGGATGGTGTGGAAGAAATGATGGAACTCTTCTGCTATTTTCCTTCCTCTAATGAAGAACATGGAAGATTTAAATCTTCCAATCTTGATTCCAAAGAGCTCTTTATAAGATGCAAGCTCTGCAAATGAAAGTTCTCCTCCATGAAAACAAGCTCAAGTGTTTGGAATGTGGATGATGAAGGAGAAAATGGTGTGATTTCAACCGGTTCCTCTTCATCAAAATAGTCCTCCAAATCTGACAGATAAACTGCCTCATTGTTGTCCTGCTACAAATGTTCAACCTCTCCCATGGTGTTCTTTTGATCTGCAACTTGATCACCATGGTTTCTTTCATCCTCCAACATTGAGTTTGAGAGATCAAACTCTTCTTCAGCACTAGAACTCGAGAGAGATGAAGTAGAAAGAAGAACTGAAGGTTCTTCTATAGCTTGCTTTGTGCTCAAAGCTTTTAGATCTACACTTTTCTCCCCACAACTGGAATGTGCTCCTCTTCTTTTGGATTTGGAGCAGCTTCTCCTTCCTCTACTACTTGAAGGAAATCTTGCTCTTGATTGAACTCTTCCTCTAGCATGAATTTTGTCAAGTCAAACTCTTCAATCTGTTGCTCTAGAGGACAAGTTGGGGTTGCAAGATCTCTTTTAGAGCTTTCCTCTTCCATGGCTGATTGTGCAACTTGAATTGGATCAACATCTTCTTCAAGTAGAGTGCCAACATGGACACTACATTCTGAGAAAATTGATTTTTGATCTACCTCTTCTTTTTGCTCTTCTTTGTTGCAACAAAATCAGTCCTAACCACCACTTGTTCTTCAACCTTTACCTCCTCTGTAGGCTTCACCAGCAAAGGAATTTTCTCAATCCCATATCTAAGAGCCAAACTTACTAAGCTCTTAATCATTCCTTCTTTGCTTGGTTCTTCCTCTTGTTGTCCTTCATGACTGATTTTTGTAATTTCTTCTTCCCAACATGGATTTGGGAATGCAAGAGGAGGGGTGGGTTGTGACTCAACCATTTTTTCATTTGTTTGTGGTGGTGGAAGAGATGAAACTTCTTGTTTCCTTATATTGGAAGGTATTTCTTTTTGCTCTTGTGGAGGGGATTTGGATTTGGAAGGGAAAAGGATAGAATAATTGAGATGAGGTGGAAGACTAGGAGATGGAGAAATGGGATCAACATTTGGGGCAGCATATGGGAAACTTGAAGCTTGACACTACTGAAATGATATAGATTGAGAAAGAGGAAAAGAAAGAGTATGAGATGGTGTGCTTACCCATTGACAAGGTTGCTGAATACTCCTCTCATACACCTCTATTCCCTCAATCCACTTTGTAAGTAATGGCAGCGTTGCAATCATGAAGTCAAGCTTCTCTTGAGGGCTATAATGCCTTGGAAAAGGTCCCACCCATGGACAAGGTGCTCCACAACCAATTCCAAATGCTTTCATTTGTGCTTGAGCCCTAGATTGCACCATGCCAATCTCCATTTTTTGGATTTTCTCCAACAAATCAACATCTTGCATTTGATTGTCTTCATTGTATACATATACTCATATGGGTATGCATGTTGATCTTGAATCTGCTCAAAATGTTGATTTGAAGGAGTTGTAAAGCATGTTGGAGGTGGATTTGGATGGCACTTGCTGTTGTAAATGTGAATTCCATGATGGAAATGAAGTCATGATTGCACAACTTCATGGGATGAAAGAAGATGGAAGAGATGGAAGGAAGAATGGATGAAAAATGAATGAAAATGAATGAAAAGGAAGGTCTACAACTTCAGAGATGGGTTGTTTACCAGATGGAGTCACCAGATGTGTTTGCAATTGCCTCCAAAGGCTGAAATCTTCACAGGAACACACCAACCTACAAAATATGAAGTGGAAGACCTCTAAGGTCCCACCAGGTGTGCCAAAACTGTTAGTGCAAATTCACAACACCCCCAAAATGACCTATGGATCTACTTTTCTAAGGAATGTCATTTGGTGTGAATGCACAACATTGAGCTTTCCCAAAGTGTGGGACCTTTGCAAATGGGGAAAACTCTCCAAAGAAGGCTAGCTCCTCTTCCTAAACTACCTACCACAAGCTATTCTAGTGCGAGGCAAGTTGATTTAATCCTAATCTAACTATGCCAAGGAGATAGAGAGAGAGAGAAAAGAGGGAAAAACATAGCCTACACTAAAACAGAGATACACCAAAGAAGGAAAATGTTGAACATCTATCAAAACTGCCATGGAACAAGAAGAGGTGAGCAATGGAAAGGATGGACAAGTGCATCACAAAACCAAGGATGGATTTCACACAAAAAAATGTCCCAAAACTCCATGAACACAACTCCAAAACCTACAATGAACATCCAAACATGCACAAATACCTGCAATGAAGAGAGGCAAGAAGAAAACAAAGAAAAAACGAGCAAGGATGGACAAATGCATCACAAAACATGTTTTTTTTGCTCAGAAGTTTGCACAGAACATCATTTTACTAGTAAGAGGCAAAAACACCATTACAGTAGGGGAGGAGGTTCTAACTCCATTTTTGACCCTAGGGAAGAAAAGAAGGGAGGGCAGAGTAGAAAGAATGAACAACTTGTTACAAATGAGCCAAAACTGGCTTTTAACCATGAAGCAGAATGGAAGAAAGGAGAAAACGTGGGAAAATATGATTTTGGACTTCAACCACCAATAAGATTCATTAAAATAGCAAGGAACCTCTACAAATCCACTTCCCAATGCATTCGAGCCCAGGACAAGAAATTGCCCATACCTCATTAAATCTGGTAGATGAAAATCTGATTTTTTGTCTTTTCTAGTGCTAAGGACGTTTTTCCAAATTTCTCCCATGAATATTCACCAAAATCCAAAATTTAGGGATCCAACATGTAGAGAATTTCACTAGATTTCCAATGACATAAAGAATGCAAAAATTTGAGCTCTGGATCAAAAGATATGGCCCTTTGAAGATTTAGGGCAAAAATGGCAAAAAAAAAGTCAAAATTCGGTCGGCGGGGTCAAACTTTAAAATTTTCCCTTTTGAAAAATTTTCCCAAAAACCTCGCACCTCCACCGCTCCGGACACGTGTCACTTCCTAGTTCATCTGATGGGATCACGGGCCCAAACATCGCTTTTCCCCTTTGATTTTTGCATTGGGAAAATTTCCCAAAATTAGTCTACGCCCCACTCTCCCAGTGACACGTGGTGCTTTCCCATTCGCTGATGGAAATGTGGGCCCAAACCTCACCTTTTTCCTTTGATTTCACATTGGGAAAAATTCCCACATTTTCCCCGTGCTCCGCCACTCTCGGTGGCACATGTCAGCTTCTGGTTGCTTGGCGGGGGCGCGCTTCTTTTTCTCCATTTGTGCCTCTGTCGCTTTGGCAAAAAACCAAAGTTTCCTCTACACCTCCGACTCTCGCCACTGTCATGGACACGTGTCACTTCCTCATTGGCCGCGGGCCTTCCGCAACTTTTTCTCCATCCTCCTCCGTGGGCCTCATGGGCCAAAATTTTCCCTTTGTGCCCTTTGCCCTCTTCTTGGAAAATTCTCCAACTTTGCTCCGCTACCCTGACCTCCGCCACGTGGCACCATTTCATTGGCCGCGGGCCTGCCTAGGAAATTTTCCCCAAAAAACTCCGCCGAGCCATAACTTTCAAAATATTTGGAGTTAGGAGGAAAATTTTACCTTTCTGGAAAGGGGAAGAAAAATCCTATCTGATGGAGCCATTTCCAGAAACCCTTGAGTGCTTGAAATGTGTGAAAATTGAAGTTGAAGCACAAGGAAGGGAAGAATGAAGGCAAGTTAGCCAAAATAAGCAGGGGGCTCATTTTGGATAACAGTAGATTGAGAAGGAGGGAGTGAAATAGGGGTACGTGACCCAAAATGAATGATAGATGAAATAGGAGGTTACCGATACTATGTATATGGAAGCGGAAGGGTCGTGGTGACCCTAGTAGCAATGGGGGCTAAGGACTATGGAATAGAAAGGACAATGTTTTGAAAATGGGTAGGGGTCACCGACACCGGAGTGGTTGTGTAGCTACGGGTATATGTGAGATAATAGGTGTGGATGAGGTTATGTTTTGGGTGATTGGCGAAGGTATAGTGGATGTTGCAGGTGCAATAGATGTGGCAGACGCGATGATCATAGCAGGTATAGGGCCTAGTTGTGAAATTACCGGAGGTAAGGCGAGGTGAGGGTAGTGTGGAGCTAAAAGGGGATGACACATAAGTAGGAATGAGTGTACGAGTGGGAAAGATAAAACTATAAGGTGGCGGATTACGGTCAAGGAGTCGTGTGAACTCCTCATCACCTGTGGTGATAGTGATAGGTTGGGTAGGATCCATGGGTGATAAAATAGAAGGTGGTGAAGGACTAGGTGGGAGTGGTTGACAACTAGCATGGAATATGAGGGTGTTTTCCTGGCTACGCGTCAACACCATGTAAACAAGTACTGACATGGTAGGACTACTTTCTATAAATGACATAGAAATACAAAAAAGATAGGAAAAATAGGTGGTGGTAGGTGGATTAGGTATAAAATGTCAGTTGGAAATTTGAACAAGCTAACCAATGTCGGTTAGGGTAAACCAACACCGGTCACAGGTAACCATGGTCGGTCACTGTGGAAAATGGATAGTTTGTCAAAACAAGGCAAAAGGGTGACAATCTACTAAGTAGATAAGATGTTGATGGAATTTACCAGGACAGTGAATATGATGAGAGTGATAGAGACTCTAAATAGCAAAGAAGGTGAAGCAGGTGTCCTTTTGGGTAGGTTAACCAAAAGAACAATAAATGAACTCGGATGGGTAAAACGATGATGATCGATGGGGTAATCGATGATGGTCACTGGACCGACATCGGTTACTATGAAATTAAACCGAAATGAAGAAAAGGTGGTTGTGAGTTAAAATGAGATGTGGAATCAAACCTAGAATTCTAAGAATGATGAAAATAGTGTCCAGGCACACTCAAATGAAGATGGAATACACCAACTATGATGAGGAGCATGCAAGGAGAAATGAAAAGATGAAGAATGTGTCCTCTCACCTCAAAATGCAAGCCAAATAGAAACACTAAGAAAAATATGCTCCTAATAGTACTTTTTCCATTATGTTTGTTCAAATTTATGCTATCAAGGACTGACTTGTGAACTTTAGAATAGAGTTTTTGGTGAGGAATGCTTCCTACGAAGAAGGAGATCTACAAGGAGAGGTTTCAGGTATGTTATGGTGGGGCGGGCCATCTTCTCAAGTATGACTCAATAGATATAGTGAGTTGGTGCCCATTGTGTCGTGATCATGTGATCACCTATAGCTTTTCCTCATGTAAGATGTTGTTTAAGAATGTGTATATTTTCAATTTTGTGATGTTTGGATAAGACTCGAGAGAGAAGAAGAGAAAGGAAGTGATTTTCTATGATTTGTTTGTCAACCATCAGTTGGGCATGACTTCCAGCGTATAGGTTTCCCTCATTTAATGTGAGCTAATGCAATAAAGTATAATGAAATGAAGTTGATTTTAAGCCCAAATCGAAATATTGAATTCGATGACACAAAAAGATGAATAGGAGAAGGGATGCTCTTTCACTAATGCGATACTAATGAAAGGGAAGAAATGTTCGTTTTAAAGCACCAAAATATGATTGCTTTTAGACAATAGAAGAGAAGATTCTAGGGGAGAAATTTTAATGTGAGAACCTTTTAGAAAGGAAACAAACATGCAACTTTTCACCTAGAAATGAAGAAATGCAAAGAACCCCGAATGGGTCCCATCGGGTGTGCCAAAATGTTTCACCTGATTCTAGAGCATTTCTTTGAATATTGATGAAACAAATAAGGGTAAAGGGCTAGGAGGAATACCTATTAAAAAGTGGTTGAAGGTTGTTGTGCGCGTATGACTTCTTGATCCATAGCTGATCGTGAGAGATTCCTTTTGGCTAGGAGGAACTACCTGAAATAGAAAACAAGACCACCAAATAAAATTTAAACAGTATATGCAGTGGACTACCTAGCGTATGCCAGATTCGGGAAGTGTGATACTCCCTAGATGGCTATCAATCCACTGTTTAAGACAACTCAATGTTAACAATAAAGGAGATCCTATTGTAGTTAAAATGATTTAGGTATCTCATTTAAACATAATAAGCAAATTCGTTCACAAATGACTAAGCTATGATCAAATCAAGGTCAAGGTCTTTGGTAGAGTGTTGGTGCTGGTCAAGGTCTAGTTTTGGGTGGTTTTGAGTATTTGGTGGAGGTTTTAAACTTTGTTCTTGGTCTAAGAATAAAAAATAGACCGACATCGGTTTGGTATGATCGATGTCGGTTTAGGTTAACCGAATGGTTGTGGGTAACCGGCATCGGTATGGTCGGGGTACAGAAACTCAATAAAAGCTTGATGTGAGGGCAGATCTAAGGCTAAATGGAAATGTAAAGGGTAATGGAAAGGTCTGTGTGTCTTAGGTATACTCGGGGTAATTAAAATCTAGGTATGGCGATTCAATGGTGTGGGTGAAGGAATGGTCAAGTTTGCATGGAGGTAAATGGTGGGGGAATGGGAATGGGAGTAGAAACTAATAACAAAAGTAAAAGAGTCTACTAAAATGACAATGGACAAGTGCTGGTTAACAAAACACTTACTGTTATACGAGCTTGGTGTCTGGTTGGCAATGGTGGCTGATCAAATGGAAGGAACTTGGTATGGTGATGGTGTTTCCTAGCTTCTCCCGTTAATGCAAGTGGCTCTATGATTGCTTCTGGTGTTGGCTTTGGATGCTCTGATGCATGTACGAATGTTGGTTCTGCTTGTATGCAGCTCTAGTTTCATCCTTTGCTCTCGAAATGTGCCAACCTCGAAATAAGGTTATTTTGGGGATTAAATGGTAATCGACGATGATGGTTCCGGTTGACGTGCCGCGGTAGTTTAGGTAATCGGTGTCGGTTAGGGCAGGGATTTCCTAGGTTTTCTAAAATGGGCAGATCCCCTTGATTTTCTTGGATCTCGTTTGTTTTCTTCCATGGATTAGAATGGAAGCTTCCTTTCTAACGTGCGGGAATGTGGTTAGAGGGAATGTAGGCTTTGATTTTTAGGGTTTAGGTAGGTCTTAGTTAGTTATGGCAACATACTAAGAATAGGTCTTAGGGTGAGGTGGCTAGATGAGGTGTATAGGTGAGGTGGATGTGTGGGCATTATCCAATTAGGATATTTAAATAATAGATATTGTGAGATCATGAATTAATTAAATTAATATTAGAGTGGGGTGAAAGGGGCCATGGTTAGGTGAGTGTATTCGAGTTGGTTATTTGTCGAGGGACCTAGGGGAGTGTGACCCAATTTTGGTGTCTACACCCATGTTCCCCGATTTCTATCTTGAGTCATTTGGGATTGACACTTGACTTGGAAAACCAAATACTCCACGTCCCGACTTCTTGTGGGAAAAAAAGAGTCAAACCTCCTTTCTCGAGCGACCCAATCTCCATGTTTGGTATATTTCCCCAACAGTCCCAAACTCCCTCGGTCATAACACCTTGGCCTTACCACCCGAATCTCCACCATAGACGCATCGGCTCAAAATCCCTATTTCGATGTTAGAAGCACGGAATTTAGGTGCTAGTTTGCCCAATCGACCGGGAAATGATTCCAAAATTTCCCAAAACTCCCTCGCTTCCCAATCTTGAGCTTGACTTTGTATAATTTGTATTCTTCTATCTCGTCCCTCTGCAGCATATGCTGACCAAAAAACTAGAGCACTCTCAATGTCTAACGACTTAGCCCGACCTTCGACCATTTTCTTACCAACTATGTTTGCTTGTTTCCTCCTATGGCTCACCGAGTGAGCTCTCTGCGTATTGATTTGTATTTTTTTGAGTTTTTTGATCTCTTGTTATTACTAAGTAACTCAAACTATGACTTGTTCATTGGGATTGATGATCCTATATTGCTCCTACGACTTACTACACTCTCATTGTTTGTTCTATGGCCGAGTTGATTATTATTTCTACAATTTATGCACTAACATCTTCAATACTCCCGAACGACCTCTGATTTCTCAAAATCATGTTCCCTGAACACCTCCTCTATGACTTAGATGAGGTGGCTCGACTTCGTTACCTAGCTAAAAGCTTAACTCGGTTTATACTTCAATGATTTGGCACTTATCTCTCTCTCAACTAACTCGTTTAATGTCACCAAATGAACACCATTTCCTTTGTGCGACTTCCAAATTTATCCGTCAAATCTCACAGGATCAACCTCTCGCTCGATGGGGTGAGTTGAATCCACGGACTAATTGCATGTGTAATTTTATGACTCGTTCTACAAGGAATTTTTGTGTGAACTATTGATCGGTATTTTGAGCCTATGGGATTGAGCTCAGTTTTTGGGCATTTGAGTCATTCATCGAGCCCCGATTAAAGACCTTCAAATGTTGCATGAGCTTTAGCTCGGCTGGTTTAATGTTGTAATGTACTCGATCTTAGCTCGACTCAGTTTCATGAGCCCATTTATGTCATTTTTCCTTATTGAGCTTGCTTGGCCAACTCTTCCATCTGCCAACCCAACTCGGCCTTTCGGGATCCTTCCACAAGCTCATTGTTTTGGTGACCCAACTTGACCATCACTTCAAAACTTACTTGCATCATGCTTTTTTCTGAGTGCCACAGACATTTTCCAAGCTTGCTACATTTTTCTCAAGCTCACGATTTGCTTTGGAGTTGAACTTTGCATCATCTCGAACCTATGCTCTTGTCATGTTTTAGTTCCAAGCCTAATCACCATTCGTCATGCCCATAGTCTGAATTTATTTTGCATTCATGCTAGTTAGAGCTCTCCAAACTTGACCAAACATAACTCGGTATTGTCACCTAGAAAATACCACAACGAACTCTGCGAGACTCGACTCATTTACTCAACGATGAGCTCCATGTTACCTAGCTCGACGATGTCAATATCTGCAAGCACCTCAGCTCACCGTCTTCTCCCTTACGTCCACCTTGGCTCTTACCGAGCTCATACACATTTCAGGATTCCAACTCATATTCTGAGTTACTTTCACAATTACATGTTCTCCTTCAATCGCAAATTCCAACTATGATCTTATTGGAATGGATCAACTTGCTCTGAGTCACACCCTCCAAATGTTACAATGAATGGCTTGAAATCACTATTTATGCTCGCGGAGCATATAGCACATGACATATGTTACTTGTCAAGCCTATTAGCTCATCCCTTTTCTTTTCCTAGCCAAGTTGTACACTACGAACTTGATGATGCTTTTTGCCCGACATTATAAGTCCCTTCTCCTTAGAGAACATTATCCCAAATTTTGCACCTACATGCCTATTCTCGAACTCTCAAATGCTGCCATCTAGAGCCAAGCTATACATTGAGCTCATTGTGACTTCCTTGATACTTCAAATGTTGAGCTCAACACTATGTGATGATCCATCTCATTCATAATGTTAAGGCAGTCTTCACACTTGATGTAATTTAACTAGCTCATCAAGCTCTCAAGAAGATATTTTCTCAATGGTCCATTTAGACCCCCAACTATTTTTAAATCAAATTTTGATTCTCTTGGCTTCCATTTGGAACTAGAGATTCATGGGAACATAGTTAAAACCCTCTTGGAATTGATTGATTGATTTCAATCACTTTACACACATTGACTGAAAGTGGGGCCCATGGCTGATTTAGTTACCCAAGACAAAATTTGAGTCCCAAAAAGCTAGAAAGGGAAAAATGATAGCGGACAACCATGAACCCTTTTGAAACACCGTTAGTATTTCTTAAATGCAAAAAAAATACCATAAATAACCCAGATTTCTCACAAATGAATTATTCATCCTTGGGGTCCACTAAACCCTCATCATCTAATTTTTCCAAGTGGGTAAAATTGAATAACAATGAGTTCCCCCTCAAATGATGGATCATGATGCCAAGGGAAATCGATGTCGTGTTTGAAAAAGGTAGATGATGAAGGGTAGGTGGGTGATGAAAAGATGAGTGAAAGCATAACCAAGGAAAGATGCCCCGGACAAAAATGATTGCAATAATGATGGAAAAATATGGTGGTGACTCCAATATCACATCAATAGGGGACAATTGTGGTCTCAACGAAGACAAATAACAAGGTTCTATGGACCAAAGTGAGTGGGCGAAGATTACTACGACGGATGCAAGCCGGATGACCAACATATCATAGAAACTCATCAAAATATGCATAGCTAAATGCAAAAGTATGTGAAATCCTTCGTACACACGAGGAATTGAGCGAATAGGTATGCATCCACAAGGGATGAGGATGAATGATATGGTGCCCAATGGGACATGAAAAATGGCCGAGAAGGAAAAATGAAAAAGTGAGTGATGAAGTAATATGCCCCAAAGGGGGAAAGCATGGTCACAAAGGTGAAAAGGAAAAGTAAAAATATGCCCCAAGTGGGGAAAGGGGTAGCCACAAAGTGGGTTTCGCGTGCGAGTTGAACAAGGTTATGAAAGAAAATGCCCAAAGAGGGAAAAACTAAGGCCCTGGTAGGACTTTGAGAGTAGATTGAATGGATTTGGATGTTTAATTAAATGCCCAGATAATGAATGAATACGACCACATATGTGGTCTTTGAAAAGTAGATTGAATAAAATGCCCTAAGGGAGAATAGATATGGCCTCGAAGGAGGACTTGAATGTCAAAAAGATTAAATAAGATTAGATGAGGTGTGGGATAAGATGTGACTTTAATAATAGCGACCTATGGGTATGAATGACACTACATCATAATTAGGAATGTACGAGGAAAATAAACCTCCAACCGCATTGGAGGTAAACAAAAAGGGGATCCAGGTAACGTAAGGCACATGTGACCAAAGTAGATGTTAGCAAATAACCAATGATAGTTAGTCATTTCACATATCATAAGGAAGCAATGGATGAGATGATCTCATAAACCTAATGTTAATATGACAAAGAGGTTTGAGATGAAACTTGTACAAGGGAAGAGGGTTCTCCAAAAGTGGTGTTCCCAAAATTATGCCCCATCTTTGGGAAGGGGAAAGAGAAAGTTGATCAATGCAGGAAGCTTTCTTAGGATGCTGATAAAATGGAAGGTTGATCAATGCGGAAGCCTTCAAATGCCATAAGGAGTATCCATCCTTCAAGGGTATGGTATACTTTATACAATATATAGATGGCAAGAATAAATGATAGCCATCCTTCAAGGATCGGTCTTTTTTTTTTTTGATTTCATGCTTTTGATTTCTTTTTTCTCTCTTTTTTTGCATGAATAGTTGTCCTTCGAGGGATCAGTCTATTTTTTATAACTTTGATTTTTATTTGAGCATCCATGAATTTTGATTTTACATGGGGGAGAGCTAGGACTAGCTAAGTAGACCACTTAAGAGGGGATAAAGAGTGTAAAAGAGACACCCTTGGACCCTTTGCATGGTTCCAATAGGTGAATAAGAAGGTGATGGATATGATGATCATGGAGTTCTCACCAAAGGGGAGAACCTATCCATAAGGAATATGTTACGGGCAGAGCCATGGTGCCCATATTTAAGGTCACATCTAGGAAGTGATGGAAGACCACATAGTTCCAAATCATTACGATGAGATATGGAAGAGGTCAAGATGGAGGAATGATTTGAAGACATGACTAAGGGCACATTGGTAAATGTGATAACAATAGAATGGTTGTAAGTGCAATGTTAGGTGATTCCACTTCTATTTTACCATCGAGGGAGGTCAAACGATAGGCTCTCAACCCATACTTGTGCATGATAATGTATGGTCTAATCCAGTTAGGGGAAAACTTTCCATGTTGGCTCCTTTCTAGAGTAGTGAAATTCTAATTTTCTTTGAGGATGAGGTCACCTAAAATTAAATTCTTGTTCCCTAAGGTGTTTATTGTAAGCATGTTTAATGTTCTCTTGATAAACATGATGGTGTTCAAGAGCGAGAAGATTGTGCTCAACTAGTATCTCAAGTTGTGTTAGATGAGCTTGGCGGTAGTCTTCATCCAAGATGAAGTCGCGAAGGGATACATGCAAAGACAAAATTTATACTTCAAGAGGCAGGACAACTTTGGAACCGTAAACAAGGGAGAAAGGCGTAGCCTTGGTGGAGGTATGGATGCTGGTATGATAGGCCCAAAGGGTGAAAGGAAGTTGAAGAAGTCAATTACGACCCACTTGATCAATGGTTTTGGCAATGTTTCCTAAGGGTTTTATTGGTAGCTTTGACTTGCCATTACTTGGGGATAATATGGGGAAGATAAGTTGAGTTGGATGTTGAATGCATCACAAATTTTCTTGAGATTTTTATTTTTAAAGTACATTATGTTGTCCATAACAAGCTTGTGGGGAATGCCAAAGTGGCAGATGATGTGTTGATAAATAAAATTAATGATAGGACCAGATTTAGTTGAGGTAAGTGGTATTTCTTCCACCCACTTGGTGAAATATTTGGTTGTAGTGATGATAAGTGATGTTGTTATGAAGAACAAGGATTAATAAGACCAATAAGATCAAGGCCCCATTGTGAAAAGGGCCAAAGGTCTTGAGTTGGCTACAAAGCTTGACTAGGAATATGAAATAAGATTGGAATGCTGCTGACATTTTTCACATTTCTTAACATACTCACAACAATCATGGTTAAGTGAGGGCTAGTAATAGCCAAGATGGAGAATGCACTTAGTAATGGCTAATCCACTAAAGTGTCCACCACAAATACGTCATGGACTTCTTGGATGGCTCGAGAGGATTCATGGGATTTAAGACATCGAAGAAGAACACCATAAAATCCATGTTTATAAAGGATGTTTCAAGATCATCACATAGCGGTTAGCACATGAAGGAAATACCTCTTAGCATTTTTGGATAGATCAAGAGGAAGGATGGATTTGGATAGATAATTGAATATTTGAGAATACCAAAGATCTAATGAATCAAATTCAATTTAGATTCAATAAGGTTAACCTGAGGTAATTCATGAAAATTTTGATCATGGCAATGAATGATGACAGGATTTTAGACTCATTTGTTGTCCATGGAATGAGATGAGGATGTCATCATTGTATCGAAAATGATTGATCGATCGGGAACAACTTGGATGGTGTAAGAATCAAAAGCTTCAAGGAGAAGATGAATGATGTCATGATATTTTTGAAAGAGTATCATTTTTACATTAGTACTCACCTATGACTTGTTTGACTATAAGCTCAAATCCTCCGTAGATGTCAAGAATTTGAACACCTAAAAATATAGTGGTTTCAAGACCTAGGATGAGGGCCTCATATTTTGCCATGTTGTTTGTACATTCAAAATTGAGTTTAAATGTGAGGGGAATAGGATTTTCCCATAGAGGAATAAGAACAACACCAACACCTCCCCCTTGTTGACACTTAGAGCCATCAAAGAAGAGAGTGAATTTGAGAGGATTATATTCATGATGAAATTGATTAATGGATTCGTTTTGAAAATTGCTCATGAGGTAAATGTGTGTTAGAGAAGAGGGCTTCCCAATTGGTCAGAAATAACATGTCCCTTAATGGATTTTTGAGAAATAAACTCAAGGTCAAACTTTGTCATGAGCATGAGCCATCGAGTAATGATCATTGTGATAAGGTTTAGAATGCAATGTCTTGAGAAGATGAAAGCTAGTAATGACATAAGTCTTGTGATTGAGAAGATAATGTCAAAGCTTAGATGTAGCAAAGAATAGAGCACAACACAACCTTTTAGATTTAGTGTAGTAGGTCTCATAGTCATGAAGAGTATGACTGATGTAATAAACAACATGCTCATGACCTTGGTCATCACGATGGGCTAACATGGCTCTTAGAGCATGATTAGTGGCAGAGATGTATAAATAAAATGGCTCCCCCTCACATGGAGGTGTAAGAACTAGTGGAGACAAGAGATATTGTTTAAGATCATCAAAAATTTTGACAATCGTGATCCCAATTGAATTCTATGTCCTTCTAAAGGAGGTGATGAAAAGGTTGACAATGATCAAAAAGTTATGAAATGAAATGGTAGACATATTAAAGGCATCCTTGAAGGCTACAAAGTTGTTTGAGATTGGAAGGAGGAGGCATTTCAATAATTTCCCTTATTTTCATGGGGTCAACTTTAATACCCCTAATAGAGATGATAAAGCCAAGGATTTTTCCCGTTAAGACTCCAAATACACACTTGGTTGGATTGAGATAAAGAAAAAGTGAATAAGGCACTCAAAAAGGACTTTGAGAATGGAAATATGGTCATGTTGATGCTTAGATTTTCCTAAAATATCATCAATAATCTTCTTTGTTGGTTATGTGGATGAGGTCATGAAAGATATAAGTCATGGCCCACTTATAAGTAGCACGACATTCTTTAGACCAAAAGGCATGACGTGATAGCAAAAGGTCCTCCAAGGGGTGATGAAAGATGTCTTATGTTGATCTTTTGGCACAATGAGGATTTGATTATATCTAGAGAAACCATCCATGAGAGAAAGCATCTCATGGCCTATGGTAAGATCCACAAGTTGATCGATATTGGGGAGAGGGAAGTCATCCTTAGGGAAAGTGAGATTGAGATCTTGAAAGTTGGTGCATATGTGTAGTTTTCTCGACACTTTTGCGATGGAGATAATGTTGAAACACATTAGGGATATTTGATGGGATGATGAAATATTTTCACACAATGAGGATTTGATTGTATCCAGAGAAACCGTCCATGAGAGAAATCATCATGGCCTATAGTAAGATCCACAAGCTGATCAATATTGGGGAGAGGGAAGTCATCCTTAGGAAAAGTGAGATTTATATCTCGAAAGTTGGTGCATATGCAGCTTTTCTCGACACTTTAGCGAAGGGGAAAATGTTGGAAACCCATTGGGGATATTTGATAGGGATGATGAAATTTTCTGCCAAAAGGCATTGCATCTCCTCTTTGACAAGGAGGGAAACGTGAGTATGCATGCGGTGAAGCTTCTACTTTATCAATTTAGCATTGGGATAGGTGATGATATTGTAAATGATGATAGATGGGTCAAGACCAGCATGTCTAAATATGACCATGAAAACATTGGACTATGACGTGAGAGGAATGTGGTGAAATATTCTAGCTCATGTGGATCAAGATATTGGCTCACTTTGAGAATGCAAGGCTCCTGCGAGAGTCTTGATATTGACATCTATGGTGGCTTTATTAAGAAGAGAAGGTGAATCAGATGGTAAGGTCTTCTGAAGATAAGAATATTTTACCCCCATGTGGGAAAGGATGGCATCATCAAGCACACTAAAGGATATCAATGGTAGAAGAATATTCTTCTATCATCTCTGGATGGAAAAGAGGAAGGGACCTAGTCTGGTTGTCACACTAATAGGTGATCAGTCACAAAGTTATGGTGGAATATCATAGGCAATGGAAATGGTGTCATCCAACTCCATGTCCTCAAGAGTTAAGAAATATGAGGAAGGTATGTTCATGTCCTCGGGGTCAAAGAGATGGAGAAAGTAAAGAAGGTATGTCCATATCTTCAAGCATGACAAGATCCTCGAGGGTTGGAAAATATGGAGAAGGTAGAGAAGGTATTCCCTCATCTTCAAAGTTCAAAAAGACAAAGGAGGTGGAGGAGGCATGTCCATGAGTATCTTAGATGGTGGATGGGATCAGAGGATCACTCCTTATAGCCTAACCCAAAATTTTTGTAAGGTTTACAACATTGATCAGGAATAAGACCATATGGGCCATGTTTGTAATGGCCCAAATCCATTCCATGCACAATGATGAAAATAGTTATAGGCAAAATATGGGTTGTCGAGAAAGCTAAAACCACCAATATAAGGCTTGGCATGTGGAATTTCATCATGTGGGGAAGATGGGATATCAAAACCACCATAAATAAGATTGGTGTGATGATGTGGTGGACTAAAAGGGACAACATCCCCGATGTTTGGTTGGTACATAGGCACCTTATCAAGTATACTAATATGGTGAGGAGTAGGAAGGGTGTTGAGCATGAGAAGGTGATACTCCCCCATCATAATTTTTTCATTATGTTATCCATGGAGTCCTTGTTAGGAAGTTTGGATGAGGGAATGGTTGAACTAGTGGATAGTGCAGATGGATCATCCTTAGGGACAAGCACATCATTTGGTCTATAAGTCATGTTACATCCTTAGAAGGGAGGAGCATCCCTAGGAAGTGTTAGGATATTTCCCTCATGTTCATACTTAAGGGAGTGATGAAGTGTTGATGGGATACAATGCCACACATGTGCGGATCCATGGTCATCCAAGGAGAAAATTATATTAAAATTCTCCTTTAATGATATAAAAGGTCTGATGGATGAGCTTCTCACCAATGCGGATGGGAAGAAAACCATTCCCAAGGTGGGAGAGATGGCATCATTAAAGGCACAAAGAACCACAGGTGTCTGAGTGATAGTTTCCTTTGGAATCTTAAGTTGATCAAAAGTATGTGAAGGGATGATATTAATGTTTTCCCCACTATCAATCATGGACCATCGAATGAATGTATCATTGATCCTAACTGTAATAAAGAGGGGAAGGTCATGTTCTTCTAGTGGGATGTCCATAATTTTAGTTTCATTGAATGATATATAGTAGAAGCAGTAAGTGATCCTACAAGAGATGCGAAGGGCTGAGCTTCATCATCATGTGTTAGAATGCATTTCAAGGCTTCAATAAGATCTTGTCTATGATCTGGAAGCTTTGGATGAGCTCGTAGAGTGACATTTTGACTAGGGCTTGATGAAGTTGTCTAACAATGCTTTGTTCAATAGGCTTTGGAGCCACTAAAATGAAAATTTAGTTTTGACATTGTAGCCAACTCCTTAGGAGGAGGGATGGCAATGAAAGATCTTGGCTTTTGGCTTTGAGGTTGATTTGGGCTCGCGTGGGCTAGATCGAGTGGTTACCCAAACTACATTGATGAACAAAGGAGGGTCATCACTAGGATGAGTCATCTCTAAAGGTGAAATAGCGAATGTTGGACTAGATGTGGAAGGAAGGGACCGACTCGGTCCAAGGAAAGTCTCCCCTCTTCAATGAGGTTATGAATAATGACCTGGAGCCCTACAATACTTAGTATCATGTCCAGGGGTATGATGAAAGGTACATATAAGGTTAGAATTAAACCATAAAGGCTTCTTTCCTTTTGGGTCAAAATCCTTGATAGGAGGAAGTGTAATTGTAGAAGTTTACAATAAGCATTGGAAAATTTTTATATATGTTCCAACTAGAGTGTTAGAAGATGCCTTATGGGATACTTTGGATGTCTGGGGTAAAATTTGAGTGTATTGATGCTTTGATGATCCAGTTTTGATGTTGATTGGTGTTTTAGCGCTAAGCATCCTTAGATCATTGGGTTGAAATGTTTGTGGTCTGAAACAAATGATTTTAGACAATTTTTCCCTTAGGAGGGATTACATTTTTAAAGATGCATCCTTGAGAGGAGTAATGACAACCTTAACTGGGGGTCAGATGGTGATGCCATAATTGGTTTGGGTACAAGAAACAACATTTTTTGAGGTGATCTATGGAAGGTGAAGATTGATGAGATTGTGTTGATGACATGGAAGGAACATTCTAAAGTCATTGCAAGGTAAAGTGCTTTTAAGCATTCCTCAAATGATAGAGTTGGGGTAAAATAATAAAGTGATGTATATGTAACCAAAATAGTTGATGTAGGAGTGGGAGGAAGAACCGATATAGGTTCCATAGATGTTATGGGGGTAAGGGTGGAATAGACATAGGTGAGGTGGTCAAGCCTAGTGGAATGGATGAAGTAGATGATGAGGTTAATGAAGGACCAATGCCCAATATGTGGAAATAGGATGGAATGATTACTTCATGAATGTTTCTAAGGGTATAAATGATATATTTGCTAATGGGGTTCGGTAGTTATAGATGTGGGTGTAATCTCCAAGACTAGTGTAGGATTAACGATGTAGGGAGGATATCAAAGGGAACGGATATGGTCAATGGTGAAGTTGTGGATGAGATAGCTTCTGATCATTAGTGTTTAAGGTGTTTATAGTATGAGCATTAGGTTCTTGGGTTGTGGTAGAAGTGGTAGCTTGGCTTGTTGATGTATGATTTGGGAAAGGTTGTTTGAAAATGTCAAGGGGTTGATTAGGTGAAGCATTTGGATTGTCGACTTGAAGATCACCTTGATCAATGAGTCTTTGGACCAAATCCTTGAAAGTAAGACATATTTTTATGTCGTGGCCTCGACTTGGTGATACTTGTAGTAGTGGTCTTCACGATACCATACAAGTTTCGGTCTTGACTCATCAACTGGTTGGATAGGAGGAAGTGTGACAAGGTTTGTTGTCATTAATTTGTCAAATATTGTATTATATGACTCCCAAGGGGAGTGTAGTTAGGCATTGGTCAAGTGATTCGTTGTTGAGTCCATGTGCTAGATGTAGATGCAAGGGATGATTTAACAACTACAACATTGGTCGTTGCCTTTGATTTGTCATTTAGTGTGGATGCTTTAGTAAATTCTTATTTAGATTTATTTGATTTCAACTTTAAATGGCCATGCTTAAGGGTGTGTGTTTCAAGTTTGTGGGTCATGGTGAAGGCCTTGTCAAAGGTCCAGAATGATTGATTTGTAAATTCAAAGATATATGCTTCGCACACGAATGTGAGAAGATTTCATGAGATCATCTGTGTGGAAGAGGAAAGGATAATTGGCTTATAGTGAGGTGACATTGTGTGAGGAAGTATGTATTCTTAAATTGTTGGATGGCGTATATATCATTAATGGTTATTTTTCATGCAATGTTAATCAAAAAATGTTCTAAAAATAATTGTGCGAGTTGGGAGAAAGAGAATATTGAATATTGGGGATGTTATTATTTCAGTCCAACGCAGGACCAGCCAAGGACATGGGGAAAGTGCAAAGCATCAAATCCTGATCATGTGTAATAAGATAGCATGCATGTTTAAATACATGAAGGTGTTGTTGCAGATCCTCTTTGATGTTAAAATTTGTGAATTTTGGTAATTCCCAGTGCAGAGGATATGGTTTAATTATTATGGATGGGTGGATACGTTCATTACATATTTTCTCATAGGATAATGAGACTTTGGTTCCCTAAAGTAGCAGCCTCAAGGTTGGCCAATCTATTCACAAGGGCATGCATAAGATCATTTGAAAGATTTTGTTGGGGGATAAGAGGTGGCGGTTGCATGTAAGAAGTAGTTGGATAAATTTGTTGATGAACTTGTAGATGTGTCATTGTTTGGGGAATTTGTTGAGGGTAAGCCATGGGTTGTGATTAAAAGGATGGTTGTTGAAATATTTTTTGTTGGGTGATGGGGATGTGATAAGATTATTGGGATTGGGTAGGTTGTTGCGGCAAGTGTTGAGCAAGGATGTGGGTGTAAATATGTTTATATTGTTTTTTAAAGTGGTTAGATATCGTTGCATAATGTAGAGCACCCATGAAAGGGGGTTCAAGTATTGATAGGCATGATAGATGTGAGAAGGTCATATTTTCCGGATAGGGGTATGATGTTTAGGCATATTAACTAGGGATACTTTGGTGGGAATAGTGACCGAAGAGGTGAGGGTAAGAGTAGTGTTGATCATTGTGTTGATTAGAAAGAGGTTATGAGGAATAAGTGTGACTATTTGAGTAGTTTGATGAGTCGAGGGATTGGTGGAAGAGGAAGTAAGGTGGGATATAGAAGGATCATTAGCTACAAGCTTGGTAGTTTGAGAGTTGGTTTAATAAGGATACAATTGTTGGAGTGGTGGTCCATCCGGGGAATCTCAATTGATCTCTTAAGGAGGTAATATTGAAGTGCCATTGGATTTGCATCTAGAAGCTCTTGAAACATGGTATCACCAAGAGGGACCTTAGGTGGTCCAGAGGGTTCTAATCGAACTGATGGTGGGGTGGCTGGCCTAGACGGGATAGATTGATGGTAAAAGAATGGGTTGGTCTCACCTAAAGTTGTAGTGTGAACAAGAGGTTCTAGGTGAGAGACATCGATGAGAAGTTGAGTGCTCAAGGGTACATATGAGGTGGTTGTTGTAGAGAACATTTGTTAAGATAAGGGTCCATTTGAAGCAAATTTTTGTTCCATTATCTTAGTTATTAAACGAGTGACTACAAGCATGAAAATTGTTTTTACCCAAGCAAATAAAGCAAAATTTCTTTTTATGTTCTTATTTTAAGAAAATATGAAAAGAAAGGGGATGGATAACCAGGTACCTATGGGAAGGTAAACTATGTTTGGTTTCAAGTTTTTATGGCTGGGGAATGTTTGAGGCAGTCTATTGTTGGGTGATGAAATCCTAATCATAAAACCAGGTAGGGGATGTTTTGATGTGTTAATTTGATTTGTGAGGTTTAAGGTTATGTGTGATAAGATGTGTGATGTAGAAGATTAAACCCTTCTTAAGCTATGTGGGCAAGAAGGATGCAAAAAAGAACGTTCTTTTTAATCCCAAAACAAAATGTGATGTTGGATGAAGACACAAACAAGAATGAGAAATTACGATGCAAAAAGGAGTAAATAGGGAAAAAGTGGAATACCTGGATAACACTTTTCCTATTTATCTGCACTTCTCAAATGATGAGTGATCCAAGCCACGAACAACATAACAAAGTGAATCGTCACGCTGCGGTATTAGTAGGAAAAAGAAAAATATAGAAAGAAAGAAACCACCTAAAGGGTGGTCCCACCAAGCATGCCAGAATGTTGTCCAAATTTCTCATTCATTAATCAAATTAATGCACTAGATACTAAAGAAATTAGCAACTCAAAAAAGATAGAGGGTTTATGTTACCTCGGATGTGATATGGGTGCTAGATGGATGATGTTTGTTGCTGCAAATCGATAAAATTTGCAAATAAGACTGAAAATGATTTTGGATTAGATGGTTTGGGGTGGGGTTTCTGACAAAGCAGACCCAAGAAGCGTTAACTTCCTCGGTGGATGTCAACCCCGTTGTTAAACAAAAAGTGATGTAAAAATAAATGTATACTAATAATATGTAGAGACTAAGAGTTTACAAAATATGAAAGCACTATTGATTGATTTAGATATGGATCTGATTAAAAAAACTAAAAATCAAATGTACCTAGTCAAGGTTGACGACGACCCAAATTATGTGAGTACAGGTTGACGGTGACCTGGGAGTCTGGATCAGGAAAATAAGAGAAATATGCAGACTGTGCATGATCGGAATACAATATGGAAGTGTAAAAATCTAGAAATGCTAGAGTCAACCACGAGAAGAAAATCTGGAGGGTTAGAAACCAAGAAAACAATAAGAAACAGGGATGGAGGTAGGGGATTGAAACCAGGACCTTGATCAACGATGACTGGGTGCAAACTGGTTGATTTTGTTATGTGAGAGATTGGATGAGAGTTTAGTAATATGGAACAGAGGCTAAACACATGTAGGGGTTGGGGATGGCTTTGGAATAGAAAAGCAAGAGCTACCGAAGCTAATTCGATGGTGAATGTGACAGAGATGGATAAGGCTAAGTAGAGGCAAGCCAAATGGAGAACCCGAAGCATAAATTGGTGGAAAGAAGTTGATGACAAGGCTATGATCTCCGATGTTGATGTTCTAAACCTACAAAAGTTTAAACACAAGAAATACCAAGATAATACAATAACTATGATTAAAGTATTATAAAATGACGACAATCTCACAAAAAGACCTATCACGATTGATGCATGCACATTGCAAGGAGGTCTAGGAGGTCTGTAATGGGTTCTAGAATGTTTAGGCACAAAATATTGTCTGCAGCTGCCAAAAAAGCTTCTAATTCGCATACATTCGATTTTATGATGATGAATAGAAAGGAAGAATCCAATTTTACTGGTTGGTGCCATGACTAGGCTGGGTCACCATTGATTCTAGGGAAAGTTTCCCCAATGGGAAGATTTTCCTATTTTTAGCGTGATTTCTTGTTTTTAGGAGTTGGTCAAATGCTTTAAAGCATTAGGCGGGAAGGGGTTTTTTAGGGATGAGATGTAGATGAGTTGGCAGTGGAGATAGGTTGGAAAAAGTGTAGGGAAAAACATAGGTGTAGATTTAGAATGAAAACATTCCAAAATGGAAGTTGGTTAGGGCATGATTAATTGATTAGTTAATTAATTAATTGATGTTGATTAAATAGGATTTTAAAAGATGATGGGCATTTAATTAATTAAAGGGGATGAATTAATTAAGCGGGCATTTGATTAAATAAGGGGATAAATGGAATAATATATGCATACGCGGGTGATGAGGATATAAATACCGAAATTAAGTGTGTGAACATGAGTAAGTTTGAAAAGCTATAGAAATGAGGTTAGAACACTAAAGAAACCCCAAAGCTTTGCCAACTCAACTATGAACCATCAAGATAAGAGATAAACAAGAGCTACTCCTATGCATGCATTATAACTTTGAAATAACATCAAACTAACATGTATATACTACTCTCTACTCTTTGAATGCTACAAAACATGAACCTATGAAGATCCTAGCAATCAAATTTGATTGTTTGATGCTCAAGGGTTTGAGAGTGAAGGCTCACCATTAATGGCTACAAGACCATATGGTTCCCCTCATTTACTCAAGCTTGAGTTGGAATATGTAATGGAAGATAATAGCTCAATAACAATGAATAAATGCTCTAATCATATTTGCATATAGTTTACTCTAGAGGGAGGAAAGTGCCCTTAGAAAAGTCGAGGGGTAGAGGTCTATTTATAGTTTTCTGATTTCAAGAAAGGGATGTTTTGGATGCATGTGTGATAAAGGGTAAGTCCAAAAATCACTTTTAGCAATTCAAAGCAAGATTTGACTAGGTTTAGAGACTAATTAATCTTGTGGGAATAATTCAGGGTCCTAAATAGGCTTAGGAAGCTTTCTAGGAGCATCTAGAGGGGGTTTTGATAGATTTTGGAAGCATTGGAAGTGGGAGTTAGCTAATGAGAATATTTATTAGTCAATTGCAAGAAAAGAAGCTTAATCAATGTATAATGGTCAATTAAGAGGAATTGAAGGGAAAAAGAGCCTAATTGACGAAGTTTCATCAATTTGTAGGGAGTAGAATAGTTAGTGCAAGTTTAGTAATAAAGTTGTTTTTATCAAACGATAGGTGTCTACAAGGTGTCTACACATACTTGATGATGTTGAAGTAAGATATGGAAGGAAACTTGAGAGTTTTTAGCATGATTCATGATGGTAGAAAAAATGATACAATAAATTCCAAGGTAATAAATAATGATAATTATCACATGGAGGGCCAACAATGGATAGCTCATAGGGGATAATAATCAAAAGTGATGTCGAGAAAAAAGAGAGACTATAGTCAAATTAATATAATGACTATTTATGAAAATAGAAATTTAATATGATGAAGAAAGAGAGGTATTTTGAATTTGATTATATGGAAGAAAAACCTCTAAGGAAGTTTTCCAAAAATGTATATTGTTTCAATAATGCCCAAAGTTCTAAAAATAGTAACTTCAAATTTCCAAAAGTATGTTAAACATTAGGTTAAAAATAGGCTTTCATTAAATATATAAAATTTAATGATAACCTCAAATAAATTAGAAGAGTCGTTATTCTTGAGAGATGAAATGAAAGGTGATTTAGAAATTAGGATCCCTATAAAGAGACCCAAATGGTAGTTATAACCTTGAGACCATAGGGAAAATAATATAAACCATATCTAGGGCATGTTATGGATTAAAATTAGGTTTTAATCTGAATATACAATGTATATACATAGCCTTAGGACAACTAGGGTTTGAAATAAGGTACAAGATATAATGTCGGGTTGAACACATTGATAATGATCTCATACTTTAGTTATGGATGATAATTCATTAAAATAAACATTAGTTGGATTGTGGGCACCCTCATACACTTCCAATGTGGTCACTACTCAAGAGGCCTCAAACCACACATTTTTCTCCACCTAGCATGTTATATCTGAATGAATGTAACTAGATTTGATAACCACCTTTGATAATGTCCGTGTTGAGTGGATCTTTTTAAAGTATTCGGGAAGGAATTTTTAAGCTATTGTAGATGAGAGTTATTTTTTCTTAACCTGGTAAGAATATTTAAACATATATCTTTGTGTGTGTGTATACACATCACATATATGTGTATATATATATATATATACACATCACATATATGTGTGTGTGTGTATATATATATATATACATACACATATATGTGTGTGTGTATGTATATATGTGTGTGTGTGTATGTATATATATATATAGACACACACACACACACACACATGTGTGTGTGTATATATATTACCTAATGATTGTAGATGTGTTATTGTGAGATTTAGGGAGCCTTGAGTGCCTTTTGCAAGTGTTGGAAGTGAGTATATCAATGTAGTGCCATAGGATTTCTAGGTTAACAAATGAGGTAGTGTTTACTTTCTTATATAGGGTTCCATAGGTGATTTATCTAAGAAAGGATGACCTAAATAGATTATAAGACCCAACAAAATATATGAATTTAAAATCAAAGTTGGAGGACATGGTTATCAAGATGTATAAGTCACCAGGACCAAATATACTATTCTAACCAAACAATATGACCTTGACCTAGGAAAACATGCAATATGAAGTCCTGGAAGTTGTTACCTAGCATTTTTATATGGATTTAATTAATTTTATTCTCATAATTTGGTAAAATATCAGTGTTGAAGTATAAACAAGATAAACAAGAGACCAAGTAGAATGTGTTAAGAGGGAATGGGAAGGTTATATTAATCTTAGCAAGAGTACATTGTCAAAACTAGAAGTATGAAAGAGTGAATTGTCAAATTTAAGTGTCTAGAATCTCCTTTTTTTTAAATTCAAAAGCCTCTTTTTTAAAAAAATCACTCAAAAATTTGCCTCCTAAAGTTTTTTAGCTCAGCCAACTAGAAAAGACTTTAGTGAACTAGGGAAAAGAGCTCTAAGAGTTGTGTGTTCTCTATGCCAAGTTGGGTTAGAAGGAACCTCTTGTATTTAAACTCAAAACATCTCTAACCTAAAACCTACTCACCAACCAACTTGCCACATGGCACTTTGAAACAACATATGGAGAATTTTTCTTTTATGTGTTATTATTTGATGGAGGAAAATTTTATAAAAAAAAAGATAAGTTGAATAGGGTTTAAACTCTAATCACATTCGTGTATAATGGATTGAAAAGAATAAATCAAGTCATTGCTATATGAGAACATCTCAAGTGAATATATCGGGGTAGTGAGATTCAAAGCACGAGGGAAAAAAACTCATACTAGGTCATGTTAGTAAAAATAACACCCACCATAAAGGAAGCTTCCTAGCAAGTTATAAAATGAAATTCCATCCCATCCTAATCGAGTTGAGAAAACAAGGATGAACCTGTAACACCCCGAATCATTGTTACTTTCTCCCGAGCATACAAGTGTTGATATGTGATTTCTTGTAAAAGGATGTATTCCTCGATTTAGAAATCATGCTTGATATGTACTTGTATTTTCTTGCGAGATCTTTGAGATCGAGCCTAATATGATGAGACTCTTTTATTTATTTCATTTGCATCTAAGTTTAATCTGATCTCGGAATGAATTATAGAGTTATCCATCTATAAGATCTAGCCTTGGATCAGTGGAATTGATCCAATTATTGCTTTAAGTTTGTTCGTGATGAATTAAAATCACGGACCTTGAACAGGTTGCAAGGTCTAGAAGCATTTAATAAGTTAGTCGGAGTATGACTCGGGCCGATCAAGTGAAATGGATTGGTTCCCGATATGGAAGTATATCTGGAAGGTCTCGAATGTGGACCGGTAATAATTCGGTTACATATGATTACGCAGCCTAAGGCGAAGCAGAGAGCTAACCCCGTTCTCAAGAAGGTATGATATAGGTCTTTTTCCTCGAGAGCACAATGCGCACCTAACTTGGAATTATTAAATGATTAGTAACCTAAGACTAAACCTAACCTAGGGGTTAGATTAGTGTTAATCTAACCTAGACCTAGGCTATGTGTTAATGTCCTAAGTTAGTATCTATGTTATGGAAGTTAGATTAGGTATTAACCTAAATTCTAACCTAAGATACTAACCTAACTATGAGCAAGAATGTAAAGGGGCCTATGGAGGGGTGCGAACCATGGGTGGCATTTTCTATGTTATTAAATGCATGGGATAAGGATGAAGGACGAGTTTGGCGGAGGCTTTAGGAACGGCTAACTTTGCCGACGTGTGAGTCGCCAGAATCGGAAATGAACTTGGGATTTTATTTGACTGTCGCCAACTTTGGCGGTCGGTGGAAGTGGCGTTTGAGTGGGAAAGTTGGTGTAATTGCATTCAATGTGCTCGGTAGTCGAGCTCGGAACTCGCGAGAAGGCATGCAAACAGGAAGTTTGTTGGTTTGTTTGGCTTATCGCGATTTTCGGTTTTCCTTCACTGCTTTCACCGGGTCTTATTTTAAGATCTTCTTTGTGTTGCATGGCGAGTATGAGGTTATCTAGCTCTTTTCTCTGGCAAGGGAAATATATATGTCATGGGGATAGCAAAATTTTGTTGGTCGCTCGAACTTGGAAAAGGAAAAGGAAGTCTGAGCTCTTCCAGTGGTCTGCTTCGGAATTTTGAGTAAAAATCCAGGCATGTTAGGCCCTAACCTTTAAAAATCTTGCTGTCTTTCAAGTGATTTCATTAGAACAACTCTGTTCAAATGATTTAAGGAATTAGATGTTTTTCTATGGATGTCATTGTGTGATTTTGGCACTGTATCTCTTGCTGGTTCGATTTTTCATTTATCCTTGATGGGTGTTTATTAAATTCGAACTGTGGCTTTATTTCTCTGTGTTTTGCATTCTGGTTTAATTATGCAAAAAAAGAAATTATAAAAGAAAGGAATGCTCGGTCTGCTCGGCGAGAACCCTTAAATTGTTCTTGTGAGGGGGTACAGGCCACTGTCATGCATGTCGGTTTTGTCGCCGGTGCATGTTGTGAATACTTGTTGAAAGGGAAACTGCTGGACATTTGTTTGATTATTCCGTTTTAATGGAATCTTGTAAGCTCTGTCGTGGGTATTGATGGGGTGGTTATTGTTACTTGTCTGGTTTCGTTTTGTCTTTTAGATTTGCTTGGGAACAGGTAACTTTTGTGTTACAGTAGCCATTATGACCCAGTGGAAGTTGTTTTTCCCTTGTTATTGTGGTAACGGGATTTTATCGTTGACAGTATACATTAGGGATATATGTATTGTTTTTGAACGACTCTGTGGAGTCCTCTGAATGAATCGTATACTATAGTCCACTGCTGAGGATATAGATACATCCTTGAGTTTTGTTAATATGAATTCCGTTGGAAGTCATATAGAAGTTACAGGTCATACGACCTCTGTTATTGTAATGGAATTTAGTACCGACTTCCTGGGTATGCATTTATGTTTCTTATGTGTAAGCTTGTTCGGGAATTTTGACGAGGCTCGGTTGAATCCCTTGTTATGAAAATCGGTATTTGAATTGCTTACACTTGGTCCTTGTCGAATGCTTACCTTGAATGGCATAGATTGATTCTTAAACTATTTTTTTATCTTATCTTATACTGTTGTTGGGTTCCGTGGTTATGGATAATAACCCGTTAACAGTATGAAATGTAAATATAGATTCATATTCGTTTTAATCTGAACGACTCTGTGGAGTCGATTGAATGATTTATATGTTTGAATCACTTGTTATGGTTGAATATAGTTGAATATTGGAAATTGTTGTTCCAGCGACTAAAGGGAATAATATGTATTTCGATCTCTGTTATTTCGTAAGAATACCATCGTGCCGCAAGGATTTTGTGGTACAGATTCTTTTGGTATATTTTTACGTTCTTCAGTCTGTGCAAGTTTGTGTAAAAGATTGGCAAGGGTTCAGTCGGATTCCTTGTTTTGAAATCAGTAATTAAATTTGCTTTGCCTGATTTTTAATATGCTCCGTTGATGGGCTCAGATGGAATCGTATGCAATTATTTGTCTTGTTACTACTGTTCGGATTCATTTGAATTCTTGGAAGTTAACCTGTATTTCTGTCTCTTATTGAACCTGATATTTGGACACTGTCGTTTGTCACTGTTTGAGTTCCTTGAGTATGGATAATTATCTCGTGTTCTGGCTCTGTTGAAGTGAGTCGCGAATACCATACTTTAGACTTGCATGCGCCAAGGTGAGAATAGATTTGCTATTTTCCTTTCCGTTTACTCCAGTCCGATTGAGACTGAACATGTTCGGAAATTTTGTGTGATTGTCTTGGCATAGACTTAGGGAAACATCCAATTGTCTAATGCAATGGAGTCTGTTGTTGACCGCAATACTAGAGGTTCTTTGATTTCGAACTTGGGTCGAAAAGCCTTGCTGTGTTCGATTTTTATTAAGACAGTGATTCTTCTTGTGGTTTGACGGACTTGTTCACACATATACTGGATTAATGCATTCCATATGTGGAGACGGTACAGTAGTGAACTTGTGTGAAGGGAAGTGTGAATGATTTGTTCCTTTCTCTTTTATTATTATAATACATGTTGATATCTGTAACAGTAGGAGCTGTTTTTAACATATTGATATACTCAAGAGTTGTTATGATATTTCCTTTTTGGATGAATGGAACGATCTGTCCAATGTTGCTGATATTGGCTTCAATTGGTTGTTTTTAATACTTTCGTTCTTGATTCTTAATATTTGATGAAATATTTGAGAAGTGTTTAGGACTATTCTGTAACGTTGATAGAGTTACACGTTTGTAGTCAATTTTGTATTATAAAGGCATATTTTGAATATGTTTACTTGTTTGGATAATTGATCTCATTTAAACAGGGTGTTTAATGAAAACAATTGACGGATTGCAATTGTTTTAAAAGTTAGTGCTTATCATGCTCAGTTCATCGAACTGACTCATGTTGACTATTTTTGCAGATGGTTGCCGTAAGAGGTAAAAGCAATGCAGATCTGACAGGCTGATCAGATTGTTTAATTTGTTTTATAATGAATTACAGCTTGATTTCCTAAATGTATTATATGTGGAAAGATGTACTTTTCCGTTAAGCATTGTATCAAGTATCTGTTTGCATAAAATGTAATTATATAGTTCTGACAGGAATGGGAATAAGTATTTGATACTTGTGTTGTATTCTTATTCTGATAGTTGACCTTCTTCGGTTTATATACCAGAGTGGCAATGTTATCTTGTGTAATTTGGATGCTTTTGTGATTGACTATGAAAGCTTACAAGAAAATGTGATTGAATTCATATGAGTGTTTAGCAGATCTTATTGTTCTAGTGAAAGCAATATTGAATTTAAACAATTGTCTTTCTAAAAGATAGGTTAAAAATGAACCTAAGCAGAACGCTAAACAAGCCGAATTAAATTACTAATCCCTAGTCCTGAGTATGACAGGACAATATTAAATTGGATTCTTAATCATTTATATCTTATACTAATAAGTATGATATAAATTCAGTTAGGAGAACTGATGTAAATCTAATGGGGTTCAGATGGCAATCTCAAGTAAAGGTTATGAGATATTGTCCAATTCTGTTGTTTTAGAATCATGAGTATTCTAATGACTCCTTGATGAGAGCTTGACCTTAATACCTCTACCATGTAATGGGTTTTATAGAGGAAGGTCGTCTTAAGACGAAGAATCCAGGGATCGGGATAGGCTAACCTTAGGGAAAAGTCTTTAAAGTAATTTAAACTCAAGTGCGTAACGCATGTTACTAAGTAGATCTTTTCGAGGCGGATTTAAAGGTTGACGACACAAGTCAACTGCAGGGTTGTGCCTCCGAGAAGATTAGGATCTTCTCGAAGTTACAACAATGCAGGTGACTTATGGTGACACCCTTTGCATTGATCGCTAAGATTTACACTTTGATCTCGCACGAGTTACTCAGGGTCCGATTAAGAACGTGGTCATGTTATAAGGCTGCCTAGGAGATTCGGGGTATCATGACACACTGGTTGAACTGCAAGGTTGAACCAGTATGTCACCATATCCCTAATCCTCGTGGGCATCCATATAACATTATCACCTTGTTAATCTGTCTCCGAGTGATTAAGTTGAGAAAGGAAGGACTGACAGTAGTCAGTATAAGACATTCTATATAACATAAGAATGGGGTGAAGGACGTATTCCAGATTGACGAGTATGCCGTTAAGGAATACGAGACATAAACAGTATGTTTCAAATCTTTGGCCAAAGTATCGCAAGTGCTTGATTGCGTTGTCCTAATTCACCTAGTCTAAGGGATGAGATGCCGATGAATAATAAACAATTATTCAGTTAGGTTCCTTAGACCCAGAGATTCTAATCCCGAGTAGGGAAGAGAACCGCAAGAGTAAAGTGTTAAATAAAAACACCAACTCTTATTACTCATGAATAGATCGGTAGATTACCGAGTCATGGAATGAATAGATCGGAAGTACTCCAAGTCATTACAAAATTTGCATATGGTTGTCTGTTATATGAATGGTTATTTGATTTGTGAGTTCTAAATTATGTATTTAGAACCAGGATGTAATTATCAAAAAAAAAAAAAAAAATCACTTGTTCTAAGGTATAAAATGAGGATGTTACATGAACCATATGGATTTAAGGGTGATTTTTCTTGTAGTCTTATTTCTTCACCAATGTTTAGTTTGGTGCACCGGCACTTCATTCATACGAGAGATCTTAACACTCACTCGAAGCACACACACACCACTAGGTCCCTCCTTTACTTCACTTATCAAGATTTGGTTAGTGCAAACACACTCATAATAACCATTATAACATGCCTAGATGGAAATACCGCATCATAGACTGGCAACACATATAACAAGGAAGCTTAATCAACATACATAATGATCAACAATATATGAACCCTCATTACACCATGCTTATATATAGTAACTTTAAAATTCATATACATTTATCCATCATGAACACAATTTACTACATAACATCTACTGATTACATTCACATTTCCATTACATCCATGCATTGGACCATGTGTGCATGTAAAACACTTACATACTCATCTCTAAGGCGATCACATACACATCTACACACACATACAATTCTATCTCTTATACAAGAGTTCTACACCTATTTATACACAGTGGGGACTTTCCCTTCACCACTTACATGTGTTTTTCCCAAATATAGGTGAGCTAATAAGAGACTACATGCCTTTACAACTCTTCTTTATCTTTATTTTGAGTTATAAATAGCTACGATTCATCATGCTTTAATTCCTATAAATAGAAACCTCCTTGTATGTAATTTTACCTCCTTGTTCACCTATTTCTAGAATTTTCTTGAATACCATGCCATCTTGCTTTCTTTCCTATTTATATCAATATCTCAAAAATCGACTAAGTCCCGAATCTTTTGCATGTATGTGTGCGAGTCTTCATGCACCGACCTATTTCTCCGAGTTGTGTGCACCTTCGCGCGTTGTCCTATCCCCTAGCGCACATGGTTCCGCACATCCCTTTGTTCCTTAGTCACTTTCTTGTTATCTCTTGCATGAACTCCTACACACGGTCTCGAGAATTTCTTGCATGGCTAATACTTATCCATTTCTTCACTCTAATATTACCCCACACTAGTAGTATTATTCGTTCTCAACAATATGAACCAAATAATGCCTTCTCCAAAAGAATGAATAAAAGAATGATGAGGCCAAAAAATAAAGAATAATGGATTTTGCTAAAATGTATTAAAGAATGGGAGTTTTCCATCTGCGTGCACAATAAGAACCCGGGCCTTCGGTGGCAAGAGGAGATCTGGAAACTCTCTACTTACTACAACCTCCAATTCCTTCCAGCTTTTTAGTCCCTCGCCAACTATGTTTGGTGCCGCTTCTACTACTTTTTCCACTTGCTCCGAAGTTGGCTCCTCTGCCTTCTCCTTCAATTCCTTCACCACAACCTCTAAGTCCACAGTCACACCCTCTAATACATCTATTTTATGCAACACCTCTAGGTGGATCTCCTTGAGTCTTTTAGCAAGAGTTCCCTTCATAAACTTTAGCAGCCTCCCTCTTCCTGTACAACCTCTTCCATGACCTTCTTGTGCTCTGCCTTATTGTTCTTCATTGTGGCCTATATTTTCTTGAGCTCTACTTCTTCCTTAGTAGTATGCGTGCTAAGAATAGGATCAAAATCTTGACATTTTTCAAATGTGCACTTTGCCTTCTCTACAACCTCCTTAACCTCTGTGATCAAATCCTCATACTCTGCTATTCTTTTCTCCACCTCTTCTTTATTCTTTCTCTTTCTTTACTTAACTCCTCATTGTCATCCCTAGTCCATTCATCCTCTCCACCAACATCATGCACATTGCATCCTCTAAATAATGTAATTACATGAGATATTCATCTTGTGTTTGATCCACTAACTTTGAGCACGTGCTCGTGATACTCTTCACTATATTTACCACCTTTTCATAGGCATCCGTTGTCTACTTATTTTCATCCCTCAATTCCTTTGTGAGATTATGAATCTTCTCATCCTTTTTCCTCACGCCTCCTGCATATTTCTTATCGTAGATCCTTCGTCTATGTTCCTTCTTGCGACCTCACAATCCATCTTGTTTAGTGCATTGGAGGCTTTCTCATGGAAAGCTCTGTAGGGTCAATAATAGGGAAGGTCCCGCATCTTGAGTATGATTCCTTACTCACCTTAAACTTGGTTCCTCCTATACATTTGCATACTCCAAGAATGCATATTCTTCTTACACATAAGTGTCACGTCCTAATTGAATAATTCCCAACTAAACAAATTCTCCTTCAAAAACCCGAGCTTTGGAACCTAGCCCTTAATACCTTTATTTGATCATCAATAAAGGAAATTTGAGAGTGCTTTATATAGGTTCCCATCTTTTCTCCCTCTCGACGCACTTCCCCTTAGGTGTTTTTTGCGTGATGTTAAACTCGTGTGTCGATTATCTCACCTCTTACAACACCTATGTCTTCCCCAATTGGTTGTTCTTTATCACCTTTTTCCTCCTCTTCATCTCCCTTGGGCTCTTCCTCTTCGCACTCTACTTTGTGTTCTTCTTCATTCTCGTCATCACCTTTGGGTTCCTTGATGTGCGAAATAATCAACCGATGATATTAGGTCTCATACCCTACTGTTCATTAAATGTCAACCCAGGGGCATAAGCTTTTCAAAGGGCCTACAAAATATATGCTACAATACTTTGGAGTGAAGTCTTTGTAGGCTAGAAATTTATCAAAGAGTAGAAAGTAATGCTTATGCAAATTGGAAAGTAAACTATGGAAGTTGCTGATCTACAGATCTAAAAATTCAACACAGTATGCACTCATGAACTTTGAGAAATAAAATGAATAACTAATAATAAATCCACTCAACATAAATAGGAAATGGAGGAATAGGATCTTCCCTGCAATTCCTTTCCGAGGGGCCCTTCCTCATGCAGAAGTGAGTTTCGATCCTACCCTAGAAACTCACAGAACTGCTCAAGAAGATAAATGATTCATCTATTGAGTTGTAGTAATTAAAGATTGCTACAAGCAAAGAGAGATTACAATGAACTCAAGAGCATAACTCACATTAATATATTCTATCTTCACACATTCACAATTCTTCCTTTCTCACACAGCTATCACTTCATTCCTCAATCTATCGTCCTTTGTCCTTTGTCTCTGGATATATATATATATATATATATAGATTACTAACTTATTCTATACTAGGAATATGATCAAAAACCACTCAAATAGATTATAGTT